>CM056168.1:19973170-20108445 GCA_029691765.1 Entomobrya proxima
TTTGGAAAATGACATTCCGTACCACGAGCTCCAATATGGAGCTAAGTTTTTTTTTCCATTTTGCTTGGTAATGACACATACACTCAGCTGCATATTCAAAATTACGAAACGAAATGCACTTACGGATATCACGATTACAAATTCATGATTAGAAGTGCATTGATTGGGATGACGAAGCAGAATGGGGAAAATTCGGTTGAATCTAAACTTTTCATATGAAGTCGAAGCGAAGATCCGTATATGAAGAAGGGGTACTGGGGATGAATGATTTGGCTAAAAAACAATGGGATCTATAACACGGCTCAAAGCAATACCGTACCGGTTATACTATAATATAAATCGTTACCCATACGCAGACTACATGCATAATCGAAATAAAACCATATTAATCTTGTTGCCCCAAGTTCGTTTTATGCCAAGTCAATTTTATTAATCAAATTAGCCCGATTTTGCAAATTTTTTTATCGGATGGGTTTATGAAACCAGGTTTGCATTGGACAAGAGTCACTGTCATTTGATAACAAATTCAAAAAAACAATGATTTACTAGATTTTAGTATTGACACAATGGACAGTGAACTATCAAAATTTGCAGGTGCAGCGTTTCCAAAAGACAACAATAGACGTTGCGAATTTTGTAAGGAGTAAAGATGTGAACATCAAGCATGAACATAACTCTTTTGTTAGTCGATTTTTACAAATTTGGTACTCCAGGAAAAATCCCCAAATCTGAGGTTGGTAGCGTACAACTAAATTTCATGACAACAATTAGGAAGTCAAGGAAAAAACTTTGAAATGGGAGTTGGTAGCGTAGAGCTAATTTACGAAGCGACAATTAGGGAGTGTTGGTACATTTTCTTCAAATAAAAATTTTAGCCTACGTCCATTTATATGATAAATATTCACAATAGAAAAGGTTAAACCAAGCTTAATGGCTCTAGATCTTCTTAAGAATTAAGTTGTTGTATTATATTTTTACGATATTTACGTTCCTAGCAGCGAACATTTTTATGATTTACCATTACTGGTTTTATGCTTATTTCAACGGTACAAGTAAAATTTGTGTACAAAGAAACAGTTTTTGAAATATTCGTTCAAATTTAATTTGAATTAGTGTAAGTGTCAGTAGTAGATTTAGTGGCTAATAAGAATGTTTTTTAATCGATTACATTGGATGTTTAATACTGTGCATTACTTCAACATGTGCATAATTAAGTCTTAATTCGACATAATATCGCTGCTTATACATTTAATTACAAAGTTGGTATTTTATAAACGTTTATTTATATTGGTGGAGTAAGGAGTATACATTGAATATCATTTCTTAGCAAAAAATGTTGCGCTACAGAGAAATTGAAAATACGTGCTGCAGGGATTGTACATCAACCCAAATACCAACGTACCACCGTAACTTTTTTAAGTTATCAGCCTTCTGAATGGCTTACCTGGTTCTGTATCCACGGTACTCTCTTTACATTCAAATGCCTTGGTCCAGCTCCCTTCATCATCCCAACCGTTGCCATTCTTTGCAATTATTTGGATGCATAGTAGAATACTTTTATTACATTTTTGCTAGCTTGGTGTGTAATTAAACCAGAATTACGTAATGTTTGCATCTTTTGTAATCCCAAACAAAACCTACAAAAAACAGTAGAAATACCACTTTGGTCTATTTCCATCCAGCCACCCACCTTTAAAAGGAAATGAATTTTTCCATGAAACTTCATGGAACATATTTTATTTTTTAAATTGCTTATTTTTGGAGCATGTAGTAAAGAATACAAGGAAGCAGATTCAGAAGTAAAGTGGTTTGGATGTTGGATGGGAGGGAGTTGTCTTCCAAAGAGTACTTGAGTATCCTCCTGAGGGTTGTTTACCGTGAATCTTCTTTCTTCCCTATATCAATGAAGTCCAGGGTAGAAAAATCTATTTTTATGGAAGAATAAGACAGATAAAATATGATACGCTCCCTCCTTTTTCGTGCTCTGCATTTGTACATTTCGAAATAAATGTTAAAGGGGACGAAAAGAAGTGTCGCCGAGATGAAAATAAAGTCCTTCTGATTGTCAAAATTTCTAGAGTGACAAAAGACGAGACTACGTACGCGTCTATGTATGAATATATAATAACTACAGCATTCACAAGCAAAACTACAATTCACCGCGCTCTCTCAAAATTGTACACTACATTTTTATTGCATCAATTGCTTTGGGAATGAAAACATCACCACCACCCACCATTAGGTAGAAGAATATTCATTCATAGTTTTACCAACATTGTTATTACAGACTTTTCCTAAAAACGGTTAAATTTTATTATTATAGTAGTGCTAGTCCACGTGAAACAATACACATAAAACGTATCTTAAATAAGTATGAACTCTCTTTTTTTACAAATATGACCAGTTTGGGAATTGAGCCACCCTTTTACTGTTCACAGTGGTCGTATATTATGTCAGGTCGAGCTGCCAACGTAATGTAAAACCGGGTGGAACGTACAGCCTATATAAAATAACATACCTATTATGGTTTATAACACAACATCAAATATCAAGTGTCACGCAATTCATCACTTTTTCTTGCTGGTTCTATTATTCTAGTTTTACGGAACTCTACTAAAATTTTTCATGCAATCATTTCATACACAGTTCACGATTCTCGTCTTTTTACTGAGGGACTCTGTGAGATCATAGAAAGTCCGTAGGACGGAGAGAGGTGGAAAAGAACAATAGATATTATTATGAATTATTTCATGGTGTCGATATCCGTGCTACATTTCATACTTACTTTAAGGAATAGGTAGCTTTTTTGTTGTTCCAAAACTTGGTGTTCTTTTGTATGCGAGCAGTGTAAACAAAGGTTTCACTTAGAACCGAGCCAAAATATATAAATTGCATCTCTCTAGCTTCCATGTCATTTTGTGCTACTCTGTAGCACACTAAAAACGCAAGCCTTTTAGATTTTTCACATGCAAAGGGTATTAAATGGACTGCCACTGCCGATTTGTGAGTGAAATACTGCCCTGTCTTTATTGTTGATCATATTTTCCCTGCTTATATTCGAACTAGTTTCATGCGCAAAAAAGATTTATACTGGGCATTTTGCTTCAAACACTTGGAGACACCAAAAGCTATTGTTGATTCGTAGTTTATTGCTTTCCTAAAAATCCTTTTTGTTATGACATAATTGTATACACACATAAAAAATTACCCGGGTGTTGTGCTCCTTTCAATAAACCTAGGTTTGATTTTCATAAACCCACCTATACAATTTTTGTTCGTACTATCAATAAATTTAGGCTCACTATTCTGTTGAAAGTGTATGGGGAGTGCTCACTGAACCAGTTATTTTAATAACATGCATATTCATGGGAGAGATGATTTGTATTCAGCATAAATATTTTCTGTAGCTCAATTCGATACACCCAGTGTATGTGCTTATTGTAATTATATATGCGTATAACTAGGTTATAGTGCAAGAACAACGTTTAAACAAAAATGGGAAAAGCTCACAACTTTAACTTTCTTTTTGTACTTCTTTGTTTACCCTCATACTCCTTTCACCTAGAACATGCCTTGAAAAGAGCTGTTGTACTTGGACAAGGCATTTTACACACACAAGAATATTATAACAGTAAGTATACAAAACTTTAGTAAAATATGTATCGTTTTCTGGTAGCAAGTTGAGTTTCTTGGTATTTGGTTTCAGAAAGTTTTGTTGGTTGGCCGTTTACAAACCTGCTGTGATACTCACGTCAAGCCTCATTCGCTTCCATGCCTAGCTCCAAGCTAGTCTTCCTGCTGGAGACATTCCTCATGCATTTATATTCTCGACTTTCCTGGTCTAGCGCTCAGTCTCATACTTTCACTTTCATGCTGAACACCACACGTACTAACATCTCTCTTGTGCATTGTTGCACTGTTGTACGAGAACAGTTACACGAATCCCAGTCAAATCGGCTACTTTGAATCTCCTGTTTTTTCTCAAACAAAAACATCACTAAACACAACCAGCAATTTTACATTATTATATAGTTTTTTGAAAACGCGATGTTACTTGACTGTGAAAATGAAAGTGACCAGCACAAAGTACTTTTGCAATTGTTCTTCCTCGATAATAAAACTAGTTGAAAGTTTTCTTATTTCCAGTAGTGTCAGACTTTGACACATGCAGCAACCACATGAATTACTTTCTGTTGTTTCATGTTCAATAGAATTGAAATGAAGTTTCTATGAGCGTGCTGACTCAAACAGAAAACTACAAGTGATTGGTACTGCGCTGTGAAAGTTTCCTGACTTAACCGCAAATCCAACTTTTAGAAAAAACTATACTCTTTCCTTAGAAGTATAATTGTGTGTTTGGTGCAAAATTACACGCCATTTTGTGTGACTACATGTACCAAATTTGCATACCGGGGTTTTTACATCTAATTGGATACCTTAGGTAATTTGGTAAGAGCCAGAAGCTATATAAACAATGTTTTTCTTGAATCTTTGTTTGCCATTTAGTAAAACTTCTTTTCCGCGGGCAGCTCTCTTGTTATGTTTAATGGGAATGGAGCAAACTTGACCTGAAAGAGAAAATCAGCATTTCAAATTCAAACCGCTGCCTTGAGTGGCAGTTGTTTCACTAAGAGCCACTCTTTTGTGTTGTTGTTTATGAATATTACAATGTTAAATGTTGAAAGATTCTAAGGAATTGCACGTTTTTAAATGTATGCATGAAAATACCAGTCAGTCCAGCTTGAAATGCTCTTAATATAGATGAGCAAAGCAACTGAAGAAATCGTGAATGCAAACGACACAATCTGTCGCCAATTTGTAATAATCGTGAATGTGATGTAAGGATGTAGTGGTAGTTAAAAATATCTTTATTCAAAACTAATATTGGTTAATGTACCATGTAAAACGCAGTTGAATATCTAGTTATAGATCAGATAGAATTTTGGGACATTCCTCTAGCAATTAAATATTTTACAGATAAACCTCAAACTTATAGGATTTGGTATAGGATAATTCTAATTACCCTTTAATTAATTCTGTATTAGTTATAAAAATGGCATCCATACATTTCAAATCCGGGGCTGTAAGGCCGACCTTATCCTTTCCTTAAGATAAGGAATCTTACATAGCTCGGATGTTAATGCTGACATCGAGTTACACAATATAAATTATGAATTTTCTAGTCCTTTAAATTTCTTTTAAAATTATACTTTCGTAGATTGTCCAACGGTCCACATCCTGGAAGGTTGGCCATATACATTTTACTATACATTTTTTGAGAGAGGTAGCTGCTTGACGAGGTGACTGTAGGGTGGTACAAATATGACATTCCAATGATTCCACAAAATATAAACATTGGTTGTTCCACTTACCGGAACTTAGTCATAATTAGTACTTATGTTAGACTACTGGACGGTATGCTGAGAATTATTTTAGTCCATCCAACATTATATAGTTACCTATTGAAAGACTCGTAAACCCAAAAATATGGTAGCAGGTGGGGAAGTAATCAGTTTCCAAATCAAAATAACCTCCAATAGGAAAAAGAAATGGGTGATTCTGTTAAAACCTTTGAAGAATTTTAGTTTAAGTTTGCAACAACTTTAGCTGGATATGTGTAAATTTAAATGGTAATTGAACAGAATCGTCAGTTAGGAACGTGGTAGTTGCAAAATGTGTTTTTGATAAACAAATTAAACAAATAACCATGCTTTCTTAAAAAATAAAGAATTTCTTTGCTGCTGATCCTCTGTCATACTTCCTGTCATTCATTAAATCTGATATTTTTTTGTGATACAACATGAAAGTAGTTATACACTTTATTTATTTTAAATTATTAGGCAGACAGCTAGTTAGTCCTTATTACTTGTTCAAAATATTTTACATGATTTTATTAACACCATTATTGATAGTATTGCTAAAGGAAGATTTTTACTAACTGCTAAACTTTCTCAGTTTAGCCGTTAATTTTTTCAATAAGTTAATCAACAATGATTTCATATATTGCACATTCAATTCTAAACGATCCCATCTGCACTAATAATCAGTGGAAAACTGGATCATGAACTATAAATTAGTTGTGCACTACAATATACTGTAATAGCAGTAATAACATAATAAGTAAACATATTGTGTGTCTTCTACATTTAAGTTTAGTCTAAAACTTTCCTTTTTGCATTTCCCCGTAAAGTTTACTATTGTACATCTGGTTATGAAGTTAAAAGTGTGTGGTAGTCGCACTCAAATTTATCACAGAAAACCGGAGAAATATGGTGATAGTGGTAATGCAGTACCACGAATGCCACGATGCTATTTCCACCATAAAAGGCTTTTATTCCCTGATGAGGGTGAGATTTGATATGGTTGGCTGAGAGTTGAAAGAGTGTACAACAATGCGATAAATGTAAACTTTCATATAATAGCAAGGCGCCTTTTGCCTTTCTGCATTTTCTTGTGCTACATGTCAAGCATACCAGGCATCTTACCACCCTTACGTCACGTCTTTCATGAATCCCGTTTTTTTTTGGTTTTTGCAAACCATCAAAGTTGGTTTAACATATTATAGAGAAGTGAAATAGTGAAAATTGCTATGCATGCATGCTCCACTTACAAATACCAAAAAAGCAGTAAGTTATGCAGTGCATATGTACACGAAAATCTGTATATTGTGTTATATGAATGGAATGCATGGAACTTAAATAAATTAATCCTCAAACCTGGCAAAACTCTAGCCACGGAAAACTCTGCTGTTGTTCTAAAATATCGCCGTTATATAATATTTCCATACCGTCATTGAGTACTATTGTGCCTTTTGTGAAGAGTACATGCTCAAGAGTCCCGTCTTCAGAAAAACTATTTACTTCTGCAAAAAAGACGAACTAATGTCATCGGGAATTGGGCGTATTATAAACTACTTGCATATAAACATGAAGAGCTTATAGTAAATGCTGTGCATAAAAGTGTTTGCGTACCCCATATATCAGAGAATGGAAAATCTTTATGCTCCCCAACAGTCATTTGCTTTGCTTTTTGAGATCTCATTCTCACACTCAACAACAATAACAACAAAGGCAGCTGAAAGGAGTTGCACTACTAGTCAGTTGAGTAAGCCCTTGAAAATGGAGAAAGCATACACAAACAACATGCATTTCACGCTGTTAAATATTTATACATTGTGCTAGTTGGTCTCAGCTTTGACGATATAGCATGCTAAATAATAGTACAAAAGAAGCAATAACATGTAAGCTGGGCATAGTCTCCAAGCTTTATTTTTACGACAGAGGCGGAAGAGTCTGCTGGCACACATCTTTTATGTTCTCCACAGGGTTACTGGCTACTTCTATCACTATATACCACACTGCTCGCTGCTTTTTACCATTACAAAAGTTATCCAACAATGCTCCCATTATTATACAATTCTGGCTCTCACTCTCTTCCGAACCAAATTATTATTACACAGCGACTAAAAGTTGATGACTCTGCGTCTGTTGAATACGTGGATCATCTCGGTGGTTTTTTTTATCAGGGATTCATGGAGAACATCTCTTATTTGTGGCACAGTTGCGGTATAAAACGCGTTGTGTGGTACATTCTGACTGAGTATAAACCGATGAATGAACGACATGTTTGGGGATGGACATTATGTTGGGAGTCTATCCGACTCAGCTCGGGTTTAATTTATTTATGCTTGTTAAAACTTCTGTACCAGTTTATGTCGCTAAAACCACTTAAGTATCATGCCACGTGCAGCCAGTACAAAGTACAATGGATTTGCCTTTGTCGCAAATACATAAATGGTAGAAGCAACTTTATGCTATCGTAGTTAGTTTGAATACGATTCATTCCATTATCTTATTCAATTTTAGTCCATCAATATCGTACAAATAAAGAGTCAAAGTAAAAACATTAGTGTTCTGGATGAACATTTAATCTCTTCTTCACATTGCATTACGCATGTCTCACTGATGTATTTAAAGTTTCCAGCCCATCTCCTAATATTCTAATATAATCTGAATCAAATTAAGACTGTTGACCAGTTTACTCCTCTATCATTGTTTTTGTATGCCACCCCTAAAAACTGGACAAAAGAAATTGTTACAATTTTTGTGATTTTGAATTTCTTGGGTTGTATAAGATTTGACAAATGTGCCTACGTAGCACGTTAATACGTCGTAGGAATTGTAATATCATAATGCATATAATATATAATAGGACGGAAAAGTCTTCGCACTGTGCTTTCTGATTTTATGCAACACTTTTTGAAACAAACGTTCATGTATATTCTTTTATAAGGTAAATCCAACTCGCACACACTTTATGATCTCACACTCTACTCCACTCAAGTTCTCGTGTATAAAAGTTACGATGCACAGAAATAGTAAAAGCATTAATGGAATGAGCTCTACGAAAACTGGAACGGGGAAAAAGTCATATCAAAAACAGCTCAAGTGACGCTGACAATGATGGTATGTTTTGTTCTTACCACGCAGCGTTCTCTCTATAATTTTGGAAAACGTCGAATGGAACGTGGAAAGGAACAAACGAAAAGAGAACACATCTACGGCAAATGTGTAATGATAGAATATGCATAAGAGCATCTATACGAGATCCGCTTTCCTCTCAAATTGCGACGTTCTCGCATTTGTCTTATGTCGAAAAACTCGGTTTCTATTTTCGAAGTCCCATTTGCAAATAAGATCTCCTTGGATGAATGAAAATGAGAGTCTTTTTGGCCTACACGAGACATTTGCATGTACTAGAATGAGAAATCTTCTCTTCGTTTTTTCTGAAAAAGGGGCTAAATCTGAGAGAAGCTTCATGTCTCTAATCCTAGTGCTTGTACTCGTGTAGATTTCATACATTCCTTTTTTGAATTTTGCTCTTGTGTTACTTGGGTAAATATGTATGCATAGTTTGCCACTTTTCTTCCTTCACTGATGAATATTACCATATAAGTAAACGTAAGAGGTTGTGCAGGATTGTATAGGTTCTTATACAAATATTCATTCCTAGCAATAAACCTAAGCTACTATTTTTATTCCACACAGTAGCAAAAGTCAACTTTTTCTGTGCGAAGGCGAAGTGGGTTAAAGAACTTTGATTTTTAGGATTCATTAATTCTGCCACTCTGTTATTTTGTACGACAAATCTTGTCAATGTAGACTATGCACACTTGACACAATTTGTAGGACAATAATGCCAGCAAAACCTACCTACGCAGTTCGCATTTGGAAACGGAGACGCTTGACAAACTCCGTGACGTTTCTACGTCCGGCTTTTCAAGCGCATAATATTGTACTTGACACGGAAAAAGCAGCATTATAGCAGGAACATTGTAAAACCACAACACACACTGAAAAAAAGTTTTGTGTACAGAACAACTCGAAACTAAATTAAAAGGCAGCACATTATAGAACTTTATATTATAGAACATGTCTCTAGTTTGAGCCAACATGCTTCGATCCAGATTTGAAACCACAAAGCTTCTTTTTGTAGCTTAAGCATGTACATAAATATCTGCAACAAACACTAGCATATTATTATTTATGTACACCTGTGTGGTTTTGTTACACAACATGCAAAAAAGTCCAGATCGATGTATAGTATTACCCGCACATAGTACAGTTTGTTTTTGTGACAGCAACACAATACTACCGGTCGTTGCATTTGGGTAGACTGCGGACGTGCTTCAATGGTTCAGGGTGTAAGGTATAATGTGACCTTGCCGGTGTTTGAGGTGAGATCAAGGTTCCTATACCTCATCTTCCAACAAAAGTGCTTCTACACGAAAGTTCTGTGTAGCGAAACCCGACACGATAAAATGCACACCATGCTGTTCACAATTTTACATGCATTATGCATGGATATTAACAAGCACTCATCCCAAGTCAAATTCAGCCAAGAGAATCCCCATGGGCTTGTCTGGTATAATGAAATGTACTGGATACATCTGCTCATTCAAATTATACTTTGTTTTGCACTACAATATGCGCTGTGATTTCAGAACATGTTACATGGAGTATTAGTATTGATTTTTAACTTAAAATAAAAAAATTGGTCATGGCGAGGAGAGTGAATAAATCGTTTCCTTTGTCTATGTTTTGATGATCAGTATTACCATTAACTGGTGCTTTGAAACGATTATAAAGTTGTATTGTTCTCCTATTAATACCAAACAATGTACACCTAATGTAGCTTTTAAAGGAAAACACGGCAGCTGAACGAAAATGGACATGTGTTCCGGCGATGTAATAGATGTAATACATGTCAGTAAAATGCCGTGTCTATTATGCTTTGTTTGACTCCATTTTGTTTGGGTTTGAGAGTACCCTTTCGAGGGAACAAGCGTGTGAGTGAGTCGCGACGTTCCGCCATGGTTTCATACCATCAGTCAATACGCTTGAAAACGTATCATTATGCTTTTGTACATGTCACATGCTATCAACTATTAACGTAACAGTTAAAATGGCAGCATAAGAAACGTATTCAAGTGCCTCCTGAAACAAAATCAACAAAATGTATGTACGCAATCATATCATCATCGTTCTGCAAAATGTTGTCAAGCTTGCTTAAAGTTTGAAATCACTCCCATTTTGGCAATTACAATACCCGGTGCAATGCTGCATTGCAGCATAAACCACAACGCTGACTTACGTATCAGTTTGTGATGCTGTGAAAACTTTATGAAAGTTTTACTATAAGTATATATAATATAAAATAGGTACGAGTGAAGCGAATTAATAGAACTACCATCTCTGAAAATTTCATTCCAATTTATATGTTTGCTATTATTTCCACTTTGCAGGAGGATTCCTGTTTTCGTGAATAGCTCACCTCATCTTCTGCGTTAGAAAGAGGAAAGTGAAGAGGCATCACCAAAATTACTCTTGATCATAGTCATCATCATTATCATCAACAACAATTCTTCATTTTGTTATCTGTTGGAAAAACAAGCCCGCTTCTTTTCTGACTCGGTGTGAATCCCTGAGTAAGTTTTTCGGTCAGTTTTCCGCAATCCCCCTTTTATCATCTTCCTCATCAAAACTTTCAACAGTAATAGTGATAAAACGGAAGGAAGAATCCCCTTTCAAGGAAAATGAAGAATTATTGGGGCAATTGGATCTTCTGTTCGACGATAATTTTCGTGTGCATTACCTTCCTGAGTACGCAGACCACACTGGTGTCGGCAAGAAGAGCGGTAAGTTTTCCTATTTTAATGATTAACACTGCTTGAGAGGTAGTACGTGAGGTGAGTGGAAACTATTTAGTTGAGTTTCGAATCGGGACCAAGGGTCCATGCGTGTATTGTATAGTATAGTATAGTTAGGAAAGAATAACATCACATCATATCGGAAACTGGTTTGTTTTGTAAAGTGCATAGTCAGTATTATTATTGGTTTTTTAGTTTATATTTGCCTACCTTTGCTCAACCCTTTCTCCAAAGACGACTGGTCCGCGTACACCGTGGTTGTAGCTTATATGCCAACAAACCCATGATAATATGACGACATATCTATATAGTTTTTTGGCATCTGAAGTGGCTTTCTAAAACACGAACTCGTAAAGGAAGCGGCTTTTTGTCTACATACCACTCGCGTTTATTGCGTTACATTTTATTAATGTAGAGCAAGATACATTTTCGTTTTATATATATCGGGTAGAAGCTAATGTACAAGAATACCTGCAAATTCTTTTCCAAAAGTGTAATTTTGTGGCATTCTCCTTCTGAAAAAAACTAATCAGCCATTTTCTCAACTATGACTTTCAGAAGTTTTCTTTCACTTTACCTAACACAAAAATGTTCCTAGGATTTTTTCCCCAAATCCATACCACACAACTATCGCGCACGAATTTCCCAACGTTCCATTATAAAAATTCGTGTGCATATTGGCTTTGCACACAAAACGACATGCTTCTTTAATTCGTTTCACTGTCTGCATTACATACATTTTTTCTTAATATAAGTTGTGAGGCTTATCTTTTGGCAGACATCATGTAGTAGTTTAGTAATGGTACCGAGTAAAGCTAGTAATGTAGAATGTGGATCTCTCTTTGTGGAATCAGTTTGCGTTCATTTTCCTAATCTACTGCTACATCTACTTGGTTCTCCAAGTTAGTTTTTCTCGGGGAAAGTTTAAGGTGCTAATGAAGAGGGAAGGCAAACTTTTTTCTTATTTTTCTTGCTACTTTTCCTTAATCGATGTATATGTAGCAAAGCGATAGGTAAATTGCCAAGTTGTTTGAGTTAGTATTCATATGTTTGTAGAACGGGCATTCCCAACTCTATTATGAGTGGTAGCCTTACTGCTGTATATTATCTATATTACCCTTTTGCACTTTAATAGCTGAGGAGGCGGCGGTACATTTATTATATCACTAAAGATTGGCATGAATTGGCCTTTTATGGAATTCATTTTGTAGCATAAAGAGCGGCACAGGGCACAGTTTTCAGTACTAAACAAAGTAACGTAAAAGAAATATGGCATTGGCATACAAACTTCACATTATGGTATAATGGTATAAGCATACTAAAGTTGATAGCGGTTTCATCTTGACTGTTCTAGAGGCAATCAACGTGCCATTCTAAGATTTTAATGTGTTTCTAGAAGATTGACAACTTTTAATTTGACGAAATCGTTTTGGCATTTATGCATGTAATAGCGTTTGGCACAGCAGACAATCCAAAAGTCAAGTGGAAAACTTTAATTTAAATTTGAAGTGAAGTGTTCTTTGCATACTCTAATTTATGTTTGCATTGATTCAGCTTTCTGCTAAAACTAAAGCTTTCAGTCTCGGAATAGTGTGCAGATTCAGTTTGCGCAGTAGAGTGTTCTTGTTTCAAAATCAAAGAAGCGAAATACTTGACACCAAATTACTCATTATGTTCATTAAAGTCTAATACTTTATGGGACTTTAATGAACCACAGAGTTGTAGTATATGGTGTATAGCTATTACGGTGTATGTTTTGGCTTATTACGAGCCTATTGAAGCATCCCTCTACAAAATAATGAATGAATTTTCCACAAAATAACTTTCTTATACATTTTATTATGCACAGGCAAACTCCACACTAAAGAATAAGCTTGGCAATATAACCATCTTTACTTTACATACAGAGTGATTAAGCAGTGTTGTGAAAGCACCGCAGCGCTGGAAAGCATATTTTTACATACCCAAGAATCTACCAAAATATGTCTTTTCTTTCCACATCAGGCACTAATGAGGCTATAAGCTATTCATTTTCTAAACTTTTACACGTTCCCTACGTGCGGGTGCAATGCGCGGTTTTGCAGTGAAAGGCTCGGCTCGGCTCATTTAATGGGCCTTTACCACCTCTTGAATGTACATATAAATAAACCGTGCAGGAATATTGATTACTGCCGTTATAAAGTACATATATGCATTATGTACCAACATATATATAAGCTTACACATTGAAGTAACAAGCCCTCTACTGAGTTTTTCTTTTGCGAATTACTTCCACAAGACAAGCTTCTTGTAAAAGCCTTAAAGAGCTCAGCAGTGTCACAATAACAACACCAATCTCTCTCTCTCTTTCTTTCTGCGGTAATGGTAATGTTCATTTCGTTTCATTTTCTCAAAGTACTATGTACAGTAATACATAGATATTACTATGTATTACCACATGGCCACCTATAAATACCACGCGTTTACGTGTTGTACTTGTTACATGTCTTGGGGTGGTGCGGGAACGTACGCAAAGAGAAATGTAGGAGACACAGGTCGGGGACGCGAGGAAATGTATCAGAGAGGTTTCTTTTAGTCTACTTAATACACAAGGCAGTTCAACAAAAAATAAAAAGCCGAGAAAGCGCACATTAGCCTTTTAACTTGAGTTGGCTAGTGCTGAGGAAAAGGAGATTGCACAAGATATGCGTTGTTGTTGGTGAGGTTGCTTTCACTGGTGTAGACGTAAACTTTGTCATATACATATCCGGTTGTTTATATAAAGAATCCTTCGTGTAAACAAGCGGTAAAACTATAATGCCACCAACAGTGTATACTCCATTAGCTCTCTAAATTTTGTTTTTTATTATTTTACGGAGGAAGATTTCGCATTCACTTCGCAAAGTTTTTGTGCAAAAGTAAAAACATCAAGATAATGAGCTACGTGCATTATGTAAGCGTACTTGCTTGTTGGCTTGATATATTACATCATGCAGTGTAAAAAAGAAAGTCAAAGGAAACTGTTTCATCTTTCAAAATAAATGGAGTAGGAACAGTGAAAATGAATTTCAGATGATCTCCATTTACTCCTAGCAAGACGGATATTGTGAACATGAATTCACTGGCACTCATATTTTCTAAGCACGAAGGTAAGCACGGTTCAATTGTTAAAATCCACCAAAGCATAAATCTATATAAAGCGGAATGATGTGTGTGTAAAAATGGTACATGCATGGCAAAACATGAAGACATTCTACAAAATGAAATGGATTCTGAGATGGGGTAGAATGTCCTATAATAGGTACCTATTACTATGGACAGAAAATGAACATCTAAAACGAAGTTCCCGTTTTGAGAAGCCTTGTATTCAACATATTATATTGAGTGTAAAGAAAGAAGCATCGGGCAGAATGGCAGAATAACGAAGCAAATGGGTGACGTTGATGTTGCCGATAATAGTGCCAATAGTGGAAAGCATTACTGTTTGACATACACACGACGACCAGGGAACAGTGCCCTCGTTGTTGTTCCCATCTTTTCTCTTTCCCAGTCAGCGCTTCTTTGTGTGTGCATGGCTTTTAACCTCAAGCAATTTCTTTTCTCCTTTCTAAGCGAAAGGAAAAACGACCCAAGACGATCATACGTGCAATTTAGTTTGTGAAAAATACCTTGGTTGATGTGTTTTGTAATCATTCAACTATGCACCTACCCTTGGTTTACCAAAAGGCACGACACCAGTCTGCTTGTACGCTTTATAGCTTGGTCACAACAATATTCAAGCATGCTTGTTCAATAGAACATGACAAAGAAAGAGTACATGTTAGAATTCGTTAAGCTCAGATTGCAACCATGTTTATTTTTTCGCTTTGGTCACAACAAAGTTTATCTATAATCATCTTTGTCTCATTAAATGGTAGTGCAAATACTTTGGGTGGGGCTAAAGTGCTTCCCGACAGGACAGTAAATGTATAAATTTGAATCAGCCAGTTTTGAAAATGGGGAGCTTATTTGGAACCGTACACGGATGGAACAACACCTTGCTTTACACCCATTTTACCAAAGTTTACACAAATTTATTTTTCTAAAGTATTATTAACGTTTGTTCCACTCATGGACATTCGTAGAATTTCAATCACTCTGAAACTTCTGAAAAGAGGAAAATGAAGTCTTATTGTGGTATTCCTCATGCGGACATAAAGCACGTTTCTGGATTTACTAGAATTATGTAGTGTACACGTTGACAGATGCAAGTAAAGTTTGTAAAATGGTAAACGTGAGGAAATGGTAATGAGCTGGTGTGAACAAGACGTTTTGCACCATTTGCAATACGTGATTTTTTCAAACTTCTCCAGATTCATTTGCAGGGATGCGTGACAGTTGCTCTCTTAAATGGTGAGAGCAACCGACTCAGATTGAGCAACAATTGGATGGAGCAATTACAGATGAGAGCGTCCATTAACTCTAATCCCCCTGTGTGTGTTCAGGTTCATTAAGATAAGAGTAAACGAGCGAGTGAGTGGATACGTAAAGAAATTTGAAATTTTCTTCATTCCATTATTCAAGCGAAAGGAGAGCCTGTTAAGTTTTTGTGACCTATAATTTGTAAAGGATTCGTAGCACTTTCGCTAGAAACACGCGCTGAGAATGCTTCTATAGACAAGCAAAATGCGCAACCATATCCGTTGATATCTTAAGAGGGTTTTATAAATTTCCACCGAGGCGTCACAAACGAAGGCTTAACGGGCTGCCGCTAAAGAGATAAGGAGTTGTCGTTTAGCTTTGGATCACTGCAGTACTGCCACCACAAGACTAGATTTCTGCATCTATGTATAAAACTTTTTGTGAAGATATCCTTCTGGAGACTACACAAGAGTAGAAATGGGATGGTACCTTCATTCAAACTCACTTGTACCATATTAACGTTCACTTTAGGCATCACCAAATAAAACACCAAGTGACAAAAGACTTTTCCGCTACGAGTTTATAGACACTGATATTCATGATACGTATGTGGGCATGTATATGTTTCAGTCACAAAAATATTTAAGAAGAGATGAAGGTACGTGTTTTATCGAACACACTGTCTAAGATTAAGCCGTATTTATAGAGGGTATACAACTTTCTTGAGCTTGCCAGTGTTAGCAGTATTGTGTCTGGTCCGTTAGTTGTAAGTAGGTTTATTATTATAGGTAGTTAGGAAGCATTTGTATCGCAATAATATTGCAATGTGGAGAAACAAGAGAGGCTTTTTGGTATCTGGACCTGTCTTCTAGATCCCGACCGAACCAACTTTCCCCCGCTTGGATGCCCCTACACTTTCCATCACTGTCAACCCATTCTCCCCTTTCCACTCCACCAATTCTCCTCAATAATTTAGCTGCTTTAGGGAAGCGTTAAGACGGTTCTCTTCGTATTTGCAGGAAACGTACACTACGCTCCGTAACATCTCGCACGTGAGCACTGTGTTGTTGGAGTACATTGGAGTACCAACTTCACCAGTCAGAAGTAACAATGGCGTACATAATCTAAAAATACTTTTGCCCGTTCTCTCTTTCATTCTACCCGTAAGAATAATGACGCATTTCGTTTTGCAGGGGATAGTGGAAATATGGTTTTTAAATAGATCTACTGATGCAAAATGAGAGTGATCAATCTTAGTAAATTCGTATACCTTTGCGCGCAGTACACCAAAGTACCTGTGCGTGTATTCGTTATTTTGTATTGTATTTTACATTACCATTGTAATGCAAAGTCGCTGTACATGTGCGCTCAGCAAAACTAGCACAAACTCTAGGTATTTGTTGATATTTTTGGAACAACTTATTTTTGCCCAGGCTCGTAGGTTTCAGTTTGGGTGGAAACTTGTAATTTTGTTCTTAATTTGAGTTGATCCCATGCTCAATGCTACCCATTTAAATGTTTGTTGTCTCATTACTGAACGACAAAACTTTATCAAAATGGATGGAGCCTCTTGATTGAAACTTAATGATTAATAGTACTTATGCTATAATACTACATCTATATAGTTTGCACTGTGCAAACTAAAACATAGTCGTACATGTAAATACTGTTGTATACCAGGATTTTCTAAATGTCACCTCTGCATTATTGATGTGAGCAAACTTTTTCGCTTTTTTCATTTATGCCACTTTCATGCTTCAGCTGCCATTCAATGTGACATTCTCAGTACATTGGGTGCTACGCGGAATTGGTAAAGTCTAACAGGATGTGCACCATCAGTTCATTTAGCAAAGAGAAAGCAGCAACATCAAATTTTCTCCCAGCAGTCAACCGTAACTTCTCAAGCAAGTGAAAGGTCCGGAAGAAAGTTTTAATCAAGACCTCATCCAGTTATATGTGAGTCATTGTGGTAATGGAAATGAGGAGCGAAAGTACAATAGCAAAACTTTCCTTTAATAAATTGGTAGCTAATGAAGCTCGTAAATATTGGTCACGAAGCAGTAAAGGGATATCTTTGTCTGAAATTGGAAAACGGGCTGATGTAGTGTGTCTTCTCTTCTACATACAATCATGATGAAGTCAACGCACTGTACAATATTCTCATTTGTGTTCATTAATATTGTAAAATCAAATTATCTCTATACCTGAGGAAAAGAAATTGTGATTCTGATAGGGTATATCAATGCTGCTTCTGGATCACGCACCACACTGCATTGCATTGACCCTTAAATTTTTTGGTTCGTCTTCAATTTTTTTACGAATGTTTTAATTTAAGAAATATCTGGTCTCAGCTTGCAAAGTTTTTATGGAAGCTGCCATCAAACCAAAGGCACTTTAAACAACTCGTGATGTTCCTGACGTTTCTAGCATCACCCTTTCCTTACAAATTCCTGTAACCACAATACTGCTTAAAGTGACAAAAGATGTCTTGATAAATACATTTTCCACTCCATTGCTCTATAACCAGAATGTAAACAAACTCACAGAGTAGGATCTCACGCAAAAGTGTCACTTAAAACACAGGACAGTTCCTACGCTAGGTAAATTTTTGCCACTAAAAAGGTAAATACACTGTCATCTTGTATAAATACCAAAGTACTAATGCTTTGCATTCAATTTTAAAAGATCAAACATGCATGCTCAAAGATTGTTCTAGAAAGAAAGCATTTTTGTATTGTAGATGCCTTTGTAACGAAACCATGTCATGTCAAATCCGGATTTTGGCCATTTTTTTGCTAGGAACAGAGGTTACGTTTGGGCCAAAGTAGAGGTATGTACTGGTTTGTAGTTTTCTACCTATTATGTTATCTATTCTTTGGTATGTACACTTTATTGTGTAGCATACAATTTAATCACGCTACGGAAAGCGGATTCGATTTTCCTTTGTTGCATGTGAAGAAAAACGCGTACCTGTAACTTTGACTCTAAAAGCAGCAGGGGCAAAAAGAACAAAGCTCCAAAGCTTTACTGACTATGAGAGGCTACATAGCATCGATCAAGTTAGCACAGAGTCTTATTTTCCAGAACGAAATTGGTCGAATATGATTATGCTTTTGATGACAAAGAAGAGAGATTGCTGGCAAACCTGTCTCAAAGTCTGAAAAATGAGAAAAGTCAGGTGCAGAGAGAAACAATGTTTACCTTTGATGATGATGACGATGTAGTGTGTAGGCTTGCCAGCAAAACTTATACAATATCAATCACACTACGAGTTGTAGCAAGAACGACTGAGTGAGGCACAGGCATGAGGTACGCTCGGTTATGATACTCTTTCATGTTTCATGTCCATGAACAACGTATATAGTTTGTCTGAAGGAATGAAGCCCGTAAAAGGTTGACTTGTTCTTTGGGGCATTGTGATACTTCCTGGCAAGTAAGGCAAGAACCACAAATTGTATATATACTTATCATTTTTAGGTTCATAATATTATTACTGGCAAGGGAAACAACAAAAGAGACTGCTATACTTTCATTTGATCATACACTTGCCCAAAATGTCGTAGTATAAGGCAAACCTCTTCCGTTTAGGTTTGATTGTAAAAAGAAGAACAATTTTTGGAGTATGGTTCCACACTTTATTGTTTATATTGTCTTTTTATGCAAATGTAATTAAAGAGGCATTAAATGTGTATATCTCTTTTGTATTTTACTTATTTCTACCGAAAGCCACTACCCCCACTACAATGAGCACAACCACTACTTGGTAACAGAAGTGGGAATTAACTGAGAGCAAACTCATTTTTTGATGGCTATTTTAAGAGAAGAGCATTATACGTATTCGCTTATAATTCCTACATTAGAGAATTTTAATGTGGGATTAAGTGAGACATGTGTGATCTAGTACTGATGCGGCTTCAAGTTAATTCGCTACTTCATACACTCTAGTCCAGAATGCGTAAATAATGTTTCAATCCATTCAACCTCAATGTGCCATCCATCCCATCGCGTAGGCTTGCATAGTTGCCGTATTCTGCAGGTTTCTTTTTAAAAAGATTTTGTAGAAAATGAAGGTATTAAGGTACTGTAAAATTCGTAGCATGCACTCCATTAGTACGACGAGGCAGCGTCTAGTAAGCTTTCCGATTCTGGCTTGAAAAATATCAAATTCACATTAGGCAAATGCATATAGGGATTACATGGTGGCGCTTGACTACCATTTACTTTCATTTAGGATAATTCAAACAAAAGACATGGGTTTAGAAAGAATTGCTTTCTACAATGACCCTGTAGACCTCCTTGACTACTCCTTATAATATAGCATTATAGATACTACTTTCGACTGACGAGTCAGCATTTTCATGTTACCCCACACCTGACTGAGTACTACTTTGACATTTAGATAACCAGTCTACATAAATAACATGACTATCATGATGCAGATCCTTATTTATTTAGTCCATACAATATGCACACTCCCAGTCTTTACCATACTGAAAACGAAACGTTCCATGTTCTTGCTTCCCATAATTTCATTGGTAGTTAATTTCACATCGGTATACAGATGCCCCAAATTCTGCTTTATAATGTTCTGTCGAGATGTCTATATCCACTGGGCCTTACCTCATGCTATATGTGGCACATTATACAAAAAGGGATCTTATTATGAAGCCGGATAAAAAAGCTTACTCACGTTTTCTATTCACAATGCCACGATTGCAAAAAGAGCTGCGTAGTTAGGAGAGTTATAATTTAACATAGTAAATGTAAGCATGTGGATGCCATATCGCGTTTCATTTTGTAACTACTTTTCATTTTGTTCAAATGTGCGATCTCACCATGTATGAAATTGTATGTAATATAATAATCTAGAGAAAGTGTAGTGGGCGACTTGTACCGTTGCTCTTACAAAAATAACTGTGAAAGCGAATGAAATAGCAAGAAGAAAAAATAGTATGTGCCCATGTAAATTATGGGATTAGACAGGACTCGTGCACCGCGTTGGCTTTTTCCGACTCCCTTGGGATCTTACACTACTCAGCTAAAATGTTGAGAAACTCCTGTAAATAGTACAAAACGAGAAAGTGATATAATTATTATAATACAGTATTGTGAAAGCTAGAAAAATGGGGAGAATGTTTCTGTTGGCGGTACTAATAGGAGTTTGCATCACAACCACTGAAAATTATCGGATGAAATGGAATATTACGCGTACGTATACCATGTAATAGGTGCAGCGCGCCAGAGAGGCTGATATTATACGTGGGGATAAAAAGAAATGTGAGTGAAGATTATTCAAGTCGAAAAGGATCATTTCCCATTCCAACACACTCTAGCAACACATTGCACATCTAAACCCATAATAATAATAATATTACACATGAATTCATTTTTGCAAAATAAATACGATATTTTTACGTTATTACCAAGCCAGACAGTCCATGGAATCGTGAAGTAATGGTTTGCGAGTATCACTTCTCCCACTAACAAAATATTATTACCGGGTGTTCATGTCATAAAGCATTTTTCCACAAAAAAATAATATCCAGGCATGCAAAATGTAAATGAGTTTTCCACGAGTGTCGTGTGCCTTTCCATAATATATAAAAGGACAAAATATTTGTGTTTATTGCACTATAGTTTTTGATTCTGATGATATTTTTGTACACAATGTTCACAATGTCTGAGCACTTTTGTACAACATGCAAACTGCAAATCGTTAGGAACTCTTGAAAAAGATCATAAATATAGTAGATACTTAGTACATACTCTTAGTGAAACGACACGACAGTAATTTAACATTTTGAATGAACGAGCTGGATACATAAATAATAATAATAATAATTGTTGGAGAATATGTACACTATGTGTGTAATTGTTACTAGAAAACTAATATATAAAACAAAAGAGCTTGAAATTTCTTGTAAAATGGATTACAGTGGGTACAGATTACATGACTAGAGGCAAGAAACATAAACTTGAGCAAAAATCCGTTTAAACATACGGGATGACATGCTTTCAAGTGGATGTAGGAATATTACAGATTATTGTTATTATTATTACACGTACAATCTTTGTGACTCCTTGGAGTACTAATTCTGCTGCCTGGGCATGTCTTTCATTTATTACACGAATAGACAGAATCGACTAGGGTACATATTTGTGTTATTACGTTATACGCTATTAGGACGTGTAAGAATACAGACAGTTGGAAAGAACAATCTTTTGTCACACAGAATGCTGACAAATTATAGAAATTTCGACAATAATTGTGCTACAAAAGGGTGTAGTAATATGCATAGAGGGAGCAGTTTTAGATTAGATGAATGCCTTTGTGATGGAATTTAGCCTAATAATGTTGACTGTAATGAAAATTAAATGTGTTAGCTTTCCATTTTGTGGATAAAATATGTTGTGTTTGCTTATATATATTTAGTGGTAATGAAAGAAAATTGAACATTATCCATCTCCTTTTATCTTTTGCATGTCCTTTTCTTTTCCACGTAACTTTGAGTTATTTCTATCTAGATCATGTATTCGGTCTTCCGTTCATGCATTTTTATCTTAGAAAAGTCATGAATGTCCATTGAGCGCATTTAGCTACTCCAAAATACGGTTTCCAAGAAAATATTAGTGGTTCGTTCATACAAAGACGTTTATCACAGCACAGCACGCTCAAACCATACGCGTGCCTAGGGACTGGAAATGGATTTTGATAATGTTTATGCATTGCTATACAGCTTTGCCAAAAGTTAACTGGACCTTGCATTAAATGCAGTTGTAATGTCTTTCATAAACAAAAAGTCGGTTGTTCATTTTTCTGCATTGTCATGCTTTTTCCGATAAGCAACATGATGATATTTGGTGGTAGTAGAGTCATTTGGTTATTTGAAAATAAGTGGATAGTGGTTCCAACAAAATTCCTTGACTATGCTTGATGGCGTAAGAGTCCTTATAGATTCTAGCCGTCACTCACATTCACATTATTCCTCCTTCACTGAATTCTATTTTGAAAAGATAAGAAAATGGAAATATTTAGAGCACACATCACACTAACCGCCGCTGCCACATATACGCGAGACTGGAAAGGATGAGAGAATGGTTTGGTTCTCTTGGACCAATGGTCTGAATAACATGAGGAAGTATGGTGGCTGAACGGTAAAATGCGGAGACAGACGGGTGGCTCATATCAAAGTGGTAACGTCGGCAAAAAGCATCATTCCACAAATTATTGGAGAATTAACCCACTTTCTCTATTCATCCTGTCTCCATTTTCCGCTATGGTTATTGCGTTATTTTTGTTATAACACTAGAATTGGTGTATAAAAATGTATGTGCGTTTTCTCGTTTTCTTTACCATTTCTGCTCAAGGTCCGGACAACGACATTTGCTGACAACAAACGAGCCCATAAGAGCCTCTAATAATATCCGTTCTAATACACTTTACATCCATTTTAGCAACCATTCAAACTTTAATTTTCAATGAGTCGCTTCTTCTTCAGAACGCTTTTCATTTTAACTTCCAATGTAACTTCTCTAAAGATGTGGTGTAACCACCATCATGAAAACACATGCAGTTCTCATTTGAATAGCCTTTTTAAGCTTTAGTGCTCTAACCATAATTGTGATCCCAAGCAAAAGTAAAAAGAAAGTTGGCAGTTTGCTTTCAGAAATATCATTACACGTGCATATGCCGATTAATTACAGGACAGTACGTCGACACACCATGTGTTTGTACTTCTTTTGGTTTCATGAATATGCATAAACTTCAGAATGCCTTGTGATATACATACAGCATTACAAGTAGGCATGTATAATTATAAAGTTAGATCGTGTCAGTGGGCAGTTAATCTAAACCTTTACTGAACACTCAAGTTTAATATTGAGATATGATTTAACTTTTATTGCAGACCATGAACATGAACTGAAGGTAAGTTTACATTCCTTTGAAATTAATTGCCACACACATTTTTTCCTCCATGTCCATGTGGGAACCTAATGTTGTAAAAACGAGTATTATATCTGGAACAGGAAACATATATCATTCTCATTTTTCAATATCAGGATTAGTACAATGTGACTAAAAATAGTCATAATGGTCTTTGGGACGGCTTTGTAAAGATGAAATTGTTGGGAGAAAGCTACCGGCTGCTTTTGTAATAGCGTCGTGGAACGCAAATCTAGCAAGCAGCAATTTAGATTTATGCGGATATTAAGATAAAAATGGAACACAGCAACTGTTACTATTTTTGCAGAAAAGCTTTGTGTATAAAAATATCAAAAGAGAAAGAAGCAAAAACAGTCATTTTTTGTTTGATAGCACTTGGCTGCCAAAGGCATTACCCAATCCACACTTTTCTCTTGTTCTCTTTTATGCGTTTGTGCTGAAAGCTTGGTCTTAATGCGTGTCTAATGTGCGACACATTCTCTCTCAGCTCTTGTTCATTTTCGGAAGTTAGTTTCCAGGCCAGTTGGCTCATAATGAGAAACGAATGTAATAAAATGCTGCTATGTTTGCACACAAAACCAATCCTCACTCCACTCTGTACACAGTGAAAACTGGAAGGAGAGGAGACGAAAGAAAACACAAAAATAAACTTTCTGGAGGGAAATATATTACAAACGTATATCATATATTTTATTATATCCACTTGTACAGGGCTCTGTATAGATGTGTGTACACGAATGTTGTCAGTATATCATTCGTCTTACGAATCGGTTAGCTTGAAAAAGCAAAAAGGAAAAGTAGTAGAGGGCCGTAAAATAGCATACATTCTAACCATTCTTGACTGCGGTGGGAGACCGCCAGTGCTCTTCTGCTTTTTTGGTTTTCTCCCGTACATTGTATGACTGTGCGAGTGTGTAACATAATCTAGGAAAGCAATCTTTGCAATAGGTTGTTATTTTCCGATGTTTTATGAACTCATTGTATAGTTTGGAGAAAAGAATTTGGGTTTACAATTTCCTTGCTTTGTAATAATACAATTCTTGGTATTGCCAGAGAAGCATAAGCTATTCCAGGGGTTTCGCATTTTGATTTTTGTTGCTATTAAACGTGTACACGGATTTGGCAAGGAAAAATGCTAGCCTTTTGTGGGGAAAATTGGATCATTCATGTATCCGTTACCTACATAAATCATGCTAGAGTTAATAATACAGAAAATTGCTCGGGCTATATGTTATGATACTGGTATGGTGTAAACACACAAGTTTGGCATAATAATAATAGTTTCATTGCAACCCACAATTTTTATTTGCATGAAAAATAATGCTAATCTCCTCCTCATAAAACGAAAAAAAAAGTTTTAAGGAAAGGATAAATCATTAAATGTAATAAGTACTACATTTTCTCAGTTAACCTTTCCACCTTTGGACTTTGGAATCTCGGACTCTAAGATTTGGTTCTATATTTTTGCTTTGCGTGACAGATGGGTGTGATTGGCTTGTCATGAGTAAAGAGTGTTGTGAAAATTACATATTTTTGTATTTAAAACTTCAAGTATAGAAAATTTACGATATTTACAAAGTAGTAACATTTTTTAGGAAGAGCAGTAATGAAAATTTAAAGATTGTTAATGGTCATATATCCAACTTGTCAAAGTACTTACCTCATAAACAAGTTGTCACATAAATTTAAATTGATAGTTGTCCATCATTAGTTCAATTGACCATCATAAAACTAAATAACGCACATTTCTCATATATAAAGGTAGTTGATCGTGATTAATAACATTGTTGACGGCCAATTTATTTGCAAGCTCATCTTTATAAAGCAACTGGAACTGTTCCTAGTTCCTACACATCATGTGAGTAATATCAGAACTCATTTTATCCAAAATCACGGCCATAATGCACCAATTCTTAGTATCACCACGTCATCAACAAAATGCATTGGTATGGACAAATAAGTGTAAATATGAGAGTAGGGGAGACAGCAATCCGTGGAGAAAGGAAACGAAATCATGCGACATTTATAGTATAGTGAGTGTCACTCACTGAGTGAGGTTTGATATTGCCTACGTGAATGGAGATGATGTTGATATGTTCCCCCTGTCTCTGTTCTTAAGAAAATGAAAAGATAAAATGGAATCATTTTTTCAAGCAAAATAAACACCAATGTACGCACACTTTGCTGCCCGACACGCATTACGAATTATCCTCGTACGAAAAAAAGTTTGCGCTTTTTTACTTCTATATGTTGCAAGGAAGCGATGGAACAAGGATCATTGTTTAATAGAAGGTTTTCTCCCTTTCTACATATCTTTTCTTACCATGAAAAGAAAGTAAACAAAAAACGAAAAAAATTGAAGGGAGGAGTGCTATGCGTGTACTCTTTCCCTGCTGCCAACCTGCCGCTAGCTGTAACAAAATAAAAGAGGAGAGAATGAAAGATGAAAATCTCGGGCTCTCCTGAGATTACTGATTTCCTTGGTCTTTGCGCTGTAATGGATAGATTAGATATAGGATATACATTGTTTATGGTAAAGGAATTCCCCTTTTTAACTCATATTTTAAGACATGGCTATAAGCAGTAAAAGTATTTTTCAAAACATGAAGCCATTGTTTCCGTAAACATCTCACTTCTATCAAATTTGGTTGCTGCGATAGTGTTATCCACAACTTACGCTAAATCTTCGAATGGTTTCATGCTATGAATAGGTTTTTTATAAATTCTTCAAAGTTTCAAGTGTTAGACATTTGTTAAGAATTCTTTGTTATCAATAGTGCGATTATGCATCGACTACAAGTATATTTTGTTTCAACACTTGAACAATGGTAGACGCATGACGAGCCCATGAAAGTCCACAATCTGCTGTGAAAACGGAAGCATTAACCTTCGTTACATTCACCTTTGAGTGCAACTTACTTTTATGTGGGCTTACAAGTAAGGCCCATTGTTATCTAGCGAGTGAAAGAAGATACGCGCCGCCACCACCAGCTCCAAAAAACTTTTGATGCAAACGCCAATATAGTATTGCCTTATAGACCAAATAGTGTAAAAGTATAAAAAGCAACCTATCGTTGCCGTATAATGCGGGTTCCAGATCATATGTCAACGAAGAGGAGGGAGAAGTAGCAGTTTAGCTGCTAGTGCTACCACTCTTCCTGTCTTGCCACATTCTCATCTTGTTGACGTAATTCAATGTGATAAAAACTCAGATTTCCACGATCCCATCCAGTCTCTCTCGTTCACTTTCTATTTTTTCTTAAAGAGTTTCACAGACGAGGAGAAAAGTGATGAAAGCAAAAAACTCATTCCTAAGTGATGATAATATATCATTCTAAATGATAGGACAGTCTTGTGGAGAAAGAGTAAAAATTTGAGATCTCTGTTATGTCGAATAATAACAAGAGAGCTAGAACCAAAAGAAAATCCAAAGACAGTAAAAGTGCTCTGGTACTATATTGGACAGGTTCGTTGACAAAAAAGATGTAGCAACGTTTATGCCAAAAATGTCTGCGGTAAAAATAGATCCCATATCGTGCTTGTTCTTATATCATGTACATGCGACAAACACAAAAGCCCATTTCACCAGAGACAGAGATAAAAGAAGGACGATGTTGATGAGTACTGTAAAAGACAAGCAAAAGTGGAACCACGAACTTCCATAAAATTGTTATTGGACACAAAGATTCCAGAGACAGTAACATTCACGTAGGTTCTCAAGGTATGTTGAGAGCATGAGAGTTGAGAGAGTATTGTTCTATTCTCATGATATTTATTTTCTACACGCTGGAATGTTTACTTAAAAAGGGAGCTCGTCATACTACTTCCATTATTACATACCAGTCACGAATTTCGTAACAAGAAAAACAACGACATGCTTCTTGAAATGTGTACTAAACCTTTTGGACGTAGAAGAGAAGTATGAATGTTACATATTATGTGTGCTGGGTAAAGCAAACCATCTACTGCAACTTAAGCCGCATCCTCATGTCCGTGTCCCTTTTTTCGTTTTCGTTGCTATTATTCCAAGGAAGTTGCTTACCTACTCACGCAACTTTGACGAAGGTATTTTACTTTCATACTGTTAAGAAGATGCTATTCTGTTGTTGTTTTCAAAGTCTTACTAGCGGTAAGCTGTAGTGGAAAACTTACAACATCACCACCAGTCAAGAGGACAGCATATTCTACTGAGTGAAAAGTAACTCTTGAGCTACTCTTTTTTGCCTTTTCTTCCTTCTGTTGTCTGTCTTGCTTTCCTGTCTTGATTTTCTACGTTGTTCACAATTTCCTTACGCTTGGACTAGAAAAACTTCACAATACCATGGCTCTGCGGTAAGATCGAATCTGACGTGTAACAAAGACGTCAAGATCTATTCTTTGCTACCTTGCAAGATGAGTACTTGAGAACACAAGAACGCTTCCCGGTAAAAAGTCAAAGTAGATCAAAGTATAGCATATTTATGCGATGTATGTAGGTATGTTAGGTTACTATGAATGATGGAATGAATACAAGTACGACTAAGCACGTATCCTTTCTGTCGTAAATAATATCACCTTAACATTACAGTTGGTATTCATTCTTTGGCAAGAAGCAAGAAAAAAATGAGAAGCATCCGGAGAAAGTGGTTACACTTAACGGCTAAACCGTTAGTTACACTAAGCGTTTCTCAACTTTGTCATGTTGTTATACATGGTGGAAAAGAACATTTTATGTAAAGTACCATTATATCATCTTTCGAACCACAGTTTCAAGATATCGTTGCCAACTGCCACGAGCAAATGATTTCACACGTGTATTTTTTCATTTCTTCGTTACCAATATTCTCACTCTTTATTTGTGTGCGTGAGAAAATGTTTTCTTCCAGTAGACACCTCCGTTTCTCTCGCCTTTCCTCACATGACGAGCACACACGAAAGTTCTTTGTTCGTGATGAATGAAGGAATGAAAGTGAAAAATAAAAAAGATTTACTGTGAGTTTGCAAAGTTGGAAGTAAATACAAAGTTCGTAAATTTTCATTTCGCCACAAGAAAGAAAGCAGTAGTGAAAACAGTATAGCCATCTTTTTCTCGTGGTTTTTTGTTTCTTTTTCAGTACTTGGTTATATTGTGCGTAATCGTATAATTTTTTACATGCATTTATGTCTATTATGCAGTTTTTTGCTTGTCGACTGGCAGAGAGCAGAGCAGCAGATCATCATTAACAACAGCATTTCTCCGGTTTTTTCTCTTCTGCAACTAAATGTACATGTGTGGAAGACTTAGGCTTGTCGTTTGCTTCTTGTTGCACGCACAAAAATATCTCTCGTTTTATAGCCTTTTGTAAAATGGGGAGACTATCATCCTCATCCCATCTTATTATATAAAGCGAGGAAATCCCACAAAGGGCAAGTTTGATATGGGTTTTCATTTATGCATGCGTGCCTGATGGTGATCATGATGCTCATGATGGCGATGATGATGCTTTTGCGGTGGGAGTAGTGAATGCATTTATGGCACACACAGGGTTAACGCAAATGATCCGTTTTTACAGCTTAGCCCAGTAGCAGCATCTATTTCTATCTTCTTTGTAGTGAATATGACTACGACCAGACATGAAGATAGTCAAATTACATTTTAACAACATTGGCCATCTCTTCCCTCTCTCTTTCTCCACTTATTTCACTAAAGTTATATTGTACCCAACACTCCATGTTTATAACATATTATGAGCCTTGGCGCTTCCACTCCCACTACTCCTGCTGCAGCACTCCACTTTCATTCAACCATTCTGTACTCAAGTCAACAAGCTCAAAAAGGAAATTACTCGGTAAGTCGTAATGGGATGTGAGGTTTCGTCTTTCCTCTTCAATCTATGGAAATGGTATTTTTCAAGCTCGTTGAATCAGTACACATACTTTCACTATATTCGCGAGGCTACCAACTACAATGTTTAAAGTGATGCCTCTGCCCTCTTCGTTTAAATAGTAAGCCGGCATGCAAAGAAAAGCCAAAGTACTTCTCAATGTACGTTATAATGTGCTTCTACAACGATGTAAAAAGAGATGAAAGACACAAATAAATACCTATTCACCACCGCATAAGCCAACCGAAACGGCACACGTACTTTTGTTGTTGCCTTGTCTCTGATCATGCCTTTATTATTCCCGGTCCATTTCCTACAATTTCATGGATCAAACTAATAGTCTATTGACTGATAGTGGATTCAACAAGACAAACATTATCTTGCGTGAGTCTGCATCAGAATGCGAACGGTTATTTGCATGAATGAGTACTTTTGCATATCAGTTTCACGTTTATTACAATCGTCGACAGCAACAGGAAAAATGCTTTCCAATTTTCTTTTTTCCATTCCATTCATTTTGTCTGTTGTTTGTGCTGTTGACGTGTCCGGTGTTCTATTTATAAATGCATGAGCTTGTCGAACACGTTGACTTTTAATACATTTATGCGCGTATCGAAAGGGTGTTTCCGCTTGTTAATGGCATACTTGAGTGAGTGGGTTCCCTCTTTGTTTGATATTTCTAGACCATTTGTCTGTTCTCTAGAAATAAAACTCTGTCCATGCATGCGCACATCATTCTGTGACTTGTGGCATGCGAGTGAAACGACAGGATATGATGATGAAAGCAAAATGATGTGCGTGGAATAATAACAATACGAACGAATATGGATACGTGTAACCAAACATCGTGACAGTTAAACAAAGCAAACAGTAAGAAGGCAAGGTGAGTGCGTTAGATAACAAACTGTCGAGTCAATTCTTATCGTTAGACAGAGTGAATAGATAAGAAAAACAGGGAGGAGAACTTACACTACTCAATGTATATTAGTTTAAGGAATAAGCTAAAAATATACAATAATAATACTACTACGCACATAGCTCCATGAAAGTGCTATTTTAGAAGAAAATAGTCAACACGCCGGGTAGTCTACAATTTTGATGGTGAGTGTGACTGCGGTGCAGTGTGAGTGAGCTTGGTCTTTGGATAACAGTTTTGGTCTTGAGTGCCTTGGATGGTTATATGTGTCCCAAGGGTCCCATTAACTTACCTTTCGTTCCCTTTATTCCCAAATTCCCTTATGTGGTTGGTAGGTTTTCTCATTCCCTGTTCTTCTAACAACAAGCTCTGTATTTTCGTGCGTGTTAGCGCGGCAATATATACCCATTGCAAATAGCTTTCTGCGCTGGCTAGAGTAGTCGACCTGCTGGCGAGGAGTCTTTTGTTATCTGGTGTGAAAGTAAAAGGAAGAAAACTCGATAGGTATAGCGTCTGTCCTATCTTACCAGAGTATGCTTGAACATGCATTTACTACAAAAATGTACAATAACAATCTAGACGCTTCTTAATACATCTCTCTATATAGTACAGTTTTGGTAGTGCTCACTTTCTGTTTGTTGACTGGTGGGTATTTATCAAGAAAACTTGTAGTGGCAGAGGCACACACGCATGCACACACCATTCATAGGCTCACTTAAACCCTTGTTTTCCTCACCAAAAATAATTAGATTCTCTCTCGTAAAATAGGATCAAATTTTGTGCAAAACCGATTATCTCCCTTGCGCTACTTCTTTTTCTTCTCTCTTCCCATTTCACATCCTAACTGGCTTGTCAGATAGCCCATTTGCACACTTTACCGCACCGACCCAAACGTAAACAGTGTCTGGAAACTATGACTTTGTCGCAAGATAGTAGTATTGTAAGTAGTTTGTTGCAAACGTAACAAAGCATCAAGCAGGCAATAACTTGGATTGGAGCAGTGAGACATACACCGCTTAGCAGACAACTAAAAGGCGCATAAAATTTAGAATCTCTCCTCCATGCTGTCCGCTGACAGGCGGGTCATATACTTCTTTAAAATACATACATTGCAGTACAAGCCCATCATTATCATCATCAGCAGCAGCGTGGTGTACTGTGCTGTGTCGTCTTCCCACTCAGGTTTTCTGTGTGCCGTGCCATGCTCTAATACAAGACGAAGTTCAGGAAGGAACACTAACACCCAGCGATAATTTAAGTCTTCTGCAAGCCCTGTCTGGCGAAAGGAAAGTGATAGGATCTGTCCTTTGCTTTAAAATGTAACGACTTCTTTCCGTTCGGGTTTCCACCCACTAAACCGAGAAAAAAAGCGTTACCGCAAAAAAGAGAACGGGCAATATCTATACACATGAAAAGATGTTGACGACTATGGGGTTGTAAAGTCGTCGTAAAATAAGCAGTGAAAGTAGCACCAACAATACACTGCCACCATGTAATTATAGCCCCACTTCTCGAAAGTATATGCATGGAAAATAAGAAGGAAAATTATTTCCATCGCTTGAGGTTTCATGAACACACTAACTCTTACTTTCCCTTTTTTCTCTCGCGGTGTTCTCTAAAAACCGTGACTGTAATTAGTATTCCGACTATCATGTGTACTAATTAATTCTCATAATAGCCTTGCTATTCCCACTGGGAGGTTATCCTCAGTCAGTCTTCCTATTTTACTTTTACACTATTTCTAGCCACTCGTACATTATGACACAATGCATGCATGGAATAGCACTATTTAAACTAACAGGAAAAAAATCAAGATCACTTTTGGATGACGGGCGCATATAAGGACTTGTCGTTTTGTATGCTGCTTCAAGACAAGTCGGAATGGCGTGTAGCCGGGATCCATTCATTTGAATTGTTATGCCTATGCAATGTCCCCTTTCAAATTCTTTCGTTCATTTGCACATGTAACGAGAATACAAACATGGATTCTTAATGCTTCCTAATAGTATTACGATGGAGAGCAAGGCCCGGAAAATTAGAAGATGCTGAGAAGGGTATATACGCAGTGAAAAATTGTGTCCATCCTAAAATGCTACCTATTACATATTCTCTTTGAATGAATGAATGAATGAATAATATTAAGCAAGCACTGAGAAAGATATTTGCCCAATACTTTGGACAGGAAATTACTAGTATTAACCAAAATACATTTTTTTGGTATTTATGTTATGGAAAGAAATGGTTTATAAACAGCTTGTATTGAATTTGCACGAGTGAGCGGCACGAAAACGGAGCAGATTATCTGAAAAAATACCGGTTGATTTGAGAGCTCTGTCTATCAATATATTACGTATTTCCCGTGAAGCTGTATCGGTTAGTCTAGTTTTTCCCTGAAACGAAAGAGTTTGCAGCTCGACCTGCTAAATTTTAATACAGAGAATCGCGCCGTGTGGTGTAAGACTGATGGTTTGTACGCAAATAAGAGAATATGGAAAAATGTAGTACCTAGAGAAAGCAGGAGAGAGAGAGACAGGAGAGGAGGAAAACTAAATCAAAGAAGCCATAAGTCTTCTTCACTTCAACTCCGATCAGATTGGATTTTACGCTACGTATGTATGAAATCAGTCCTTCCACCAATATTCCTCATGCTTCCTGAAAAATACATCCGCCTTTCCTGCCGTTCGTATACCATTCTTTTGAACAACGAGAAACGATGCATTTACTGCTAGAACATTTTGGCGTGGATGTGGGAGTTCTTTTTAACCCAGCTTAGAAATAGGTCTATCTATGGCGGTTGTGCAGTTGTAATAACTGGAGTTTTGGCCAGATTCTCTCAGCGAAGCACTTTTTCAAAAAGGAAATCCACAGAGGAATCCTTAGTAAACTTCCCGAGCTGGTTAAAAACTAAGTCTCTTCTCTCCTCCCTGTCTTTCCGGCTGTGTTTGAGTGAATGAGTGAGTGAAAGCGCGGAATGCTTCTGAAATACAGAGAAATTTAATGCACTCTTAATACTCTGCTACCACACCATTGATATGCCCGCGACTCGGAGCCACCAACCACGAGGAAAGAGACATGAAAGAAAAGGAAAGCGAAGAGAAAGGGCGCATTGGCTTTCTAGAAAGAAGCTTGCTTACGACTTCATTCCTTTTTTATCGAGAAAGTGGAAAATCCATACGTATTTTAAGAAGACGAGTGTTTGTGCGTGGTCGCCTTAATATTGTACAAAATTCATACCAAATCGAATAATAATACAAAGTGGATATGTCTAGAATCGCTTCATGCATGTTACTTAACTTATGCGCGCCTCACTACCCTCCTCCTTCGTCTTTGGCTTATCAAGTGGAACCACGTATGTAAACACTCGATTGGCTTTCTCATTGTTGGAAAGAGAAAACTAAAAAAGAATTTCGGATGCAACCAAGTACAAAAACACAAGGCATTTATTATGTATATTATCCATGATGTATTCCTCTAAACTTATGAAGAAACTCTTTCACAGAATTATGTTTAAGTAAATCTGCATTCGTTATTATTGGGATTGAGCTCATGTCTAGTAGTTCTTCTGGGGTCGTCCTAAGCTCTTTCTCCTCTGTTTGCTTGTGATAATGTATGACAGAAAGAAGTATTGCTGTGCAAGACAAAGACAGACACGTGCATTACACCAGCACCCCATAGCTCCATTTTCTTGTGCATAGATTCACAACAGCATCGTCTTCTACCACTGCCTAAACGAACAATTCATATTCATGCTTGTCCTATTCATTCATATCTCATGAAAAAATGGAGAATATATGGGCTAGAGGAGAAAGCAGAGCGAACATTGTATGCTAAGCAAAATCAATCCATCCTCAGGGAAGCCAAAAAGAGAACTTTAAGTTTACCAACGCATCATCATCATCATGAAATGATGACGATGATATGGAGGCGAAAAAAAGAATGGAAGAAAAATAAGAATAGAATGAAGATTGAACAAATTGCATTTGAAGGCTGGCTCGGTTGTTGTAGTAAGTAAGTAGGGGGAGAGGCAGAAAGAAACGAAGACGGAGTAGTGTGATATATGTTTTGCTAACTTTGCGAAGCATGATAGGGTTGCATATTATTGAAAGTGTCTGTATTAGGCATTCTAGATGCAAGCAACCCGGAAAATGTATACGATGAGACGAAAAGCTAAGAGGCATAAGCACTTCCTGAAAATCTCTAACAAAGAGTTAACCTCAAGTTTTTTCTTCCTTCTGTACGGAATAAAGGAGCCAAACAGTTCTTAGGACTTTTTCTTCCTTTCCATCGTCTTTTTGTGGAATAAAGGAAAAAAGAATGTGGAGGAAATTGGCGAAGAGAGAAGAAAAGCAAGAATGTGTTAGGTCGGGTAAAAAGTTTATATTATACATGTATGGAGATCATATGTATACAAGTTGCATAATAAGGAGCGTACTTGAATGTATAAGTAAACCAAAAAGTACCCAGGGAAGCATGCATGCATACACAATTTGGCTGGAACTACTTTACTTGTCGACAGATTTTTTCCATACTCCTTTAGTCGGTTGAATTGAAACTGTTTTGCTAAGGGGCCCTGTATAATAATATCGGAGATAAGTTTAGAGATACTTTAGCGACAGGAAATGCACGTATAGGAACGTGAACATTCTGATGCTATTAAGTTTGGTAAAATGTCTATGTGCAATATATGTGTGTAAGATATACAAATAAATATATGCAGCAAACACATTAAACTCGAGAACATACTCTGACATATTACTACCCATCGCATGTAATAGACATTTGTTTCTAAACTGCTCTCTTCTCGTGAAAGGACAAACGTGTTATTGGCTTTCTTTTCGAGAAAAGCAGGAAATGCCTTCTTATATTGTCAGTTTGGTATAGTGCAAGCCTATCGTCAGCATATTTCCAAGTCTTCCGTACATCTGCTTTAATAAAATGGAAAACTGAGTGCCCTTAAATAAATGCATACATATATCAAGAAAATATGCTCTTACTTGCACAATGCACTATTATTATTGTGGAACGTTCTCACTATTGTGTGTAGATGTTACTATGTATTATGTAGTTTTTTCAAACTAGGAAGAATGCATTAAAAATGCTGGAAGGCAAGATAGTAAACAAAAAATGAGGTGGAAGGGGAGTGCAGTGCTACTTTTTCTGCAAAGTTGTTTCTTTCATGAAGGCTTGAAGGGAAACTTTTTCGTTTGCAAATAGGGCCCGTTATTGGCAACTTCACTTGCACAAATCTGACTTAAAAGGACCGTGACGTGCAAACAAGACGGTACAAAAGGTTTTTAGCAGGAAAAACCAAGAATATGGGAAGAATGAAGATAAAAGAAGCACACCAAAAATAATATGCTGGCTGGGACCAGCCTGCATATATGAGCACATGTTAAAAAGTAGTGTATGTTTATGCAATCTTTCTTCAAAGTCACGAAAATATCATTTTATAGCAATAACATCGTGTATCTTACCCATTTTGCAATAGAAATGTACGTGACTATGAAGCAGGAGTGTTTGATATGATGAGAAATGAGAACAATGTGTACTGTGCAGTATTATGCAACGAATTCCTTGTCGAAAGCTTCATTTTATGTACAGATTTTTAACTTCAAAAGGTGATGCAACACTTTGTTTTATAAGATAACATAATGTACAACATTTTATGCATTCGCAGACTCTATATTTCGTCATTATGGATTTACCACACTACAATTTTGTACCATACCATACCATAAATTAAAAACTGCATAAATGTTGAGAGGTATTGTAATTTCTTTAAAATATGTATTATTACATATTACATCGGATTTACATAGAAAGCCATCATCACGTTACTAAAAGTTTAATGGAGAGTTCAGTTTGATTTAATACAAAACAGAGAAAATAAGCTTTGAGAAGTTTCTTTGGAAAGCCGTGTTTTGAGTACGTTTTAACATTTATCCATTTTACACAAGATACTGTGTTGGCTCATCAGAAAAAACTTCAAAACTAGAAACAAAAAGCAAAAAAAAACTTTTCGATTTCATTTTCACTGTCTTGAAGGTTCTCACGAAAAATTGATCTAGTTTTCCTACAAAGTATATATCTCTTCCAACTTTATTCTTTATTGAATACACCATAATACAGTATACACCAAAAAGAGATTTTCAACAAAAAGAAAGTTGCAACTTGTCCATTATTATATGCCATTTCGCTAGTGTATTATACTGCGCTTGTTTCATTTTTTTTGTAGATGCCAAAGTTTTGTATGAAAGAAACCACAACATGACTCCAGATTTTCCACGTCTCTGTTATATGCACCACAGGCTTCTTTCTAGTTCTACCTCAAACTGCTTAGTGACTCTTACATAATATTATTCGCAATCGCAAGAGAATTCCCGTTTGAGAAGCAGAGAGATGAGGAACAAAGAATGGCACTTTGACAGCTCCAAACTCCCAAGACATGCGTGCTAGGTCCCATTCGCATTTATCAGCTCAAAATTAGATGCCCAACTGTCGGCTTGAATAAGAGTAACTGGATGCATGCAATGATTCTTTATATTCTACGAGATATATAATATTTCAGATACTTAGAGTTACAAAGATGTCTTTGAAAAGTCTTAGAGCATGACTGATAAGACACAGGCTTTGATCATAAGGACCACTAAATGATAATGATATCACGGAGATGAGACAAGGAAAAATCGGGTTGGGAAATGCGGATCACTTCTTCAGCACGAATGACAAGAAATATAACAATATGAGATTATTGTGAAAAAGTAGATGCAGTGCAGTGTAACCACCTTGCTGTTTGCTTTATTTTTCGTAAAGGAGATCATTTTAGGCTCTAGCTGTTTCAAAACTACCGAGAAAACTTTACTTTTCTTTTTGCTGGTTGGTGAACCGAGAAGCAGAACGCACATGTACTTGTCTATCCATCCACTCATCTATATGTACTTTTGATTTTTTGCAAGTGCTCTTGGGGATATAGGAATGGAAGGGATGAGTGCATGAGAAAGAATCTTGTTCAAGATTTTCAGAATAAGCTCAACTTTGTTGTGTGCATTCTAGGAATACGTGTACTTGCCATTTAGGTGGATAGAACTTGGCAATTCTTGTTGTTGAGCCTTCGTTTATCTTTGCCGACTTTTGTATAAAAACATTTGATGCATATCTAACGGCTATAATATTGCCAGAAAAGTGGATACAGGCCCCATATATATATATGAAATAAAATTGTGTACTGATTTGAAGGGCTCTGCAAACCATCTAATAGCTTCTTAAATAAGCCAATTTCTCTGAACTCTGGTTAAAAAGTCTCCATCGACATGAAGTCATTTTCCCATAATAGTAAGTGGAAAGTTGGTTCCTTATCTGCTCTCTTGCAGAAAACATGGGTAGGTTCTTGAGCTTCTAAAGAATGAATACTCGGACTAGTGCATATTCACTTCAAGCACATATTAGTGTTCCCCACAGTAACACGGGATAAATGTGTTCTTAGAGAGGGGAATCAAAATCTAATTTTCGATCGTGTTAATTGGCAAGAGAATGGGTTTCGAAGGATTGATGAGCTGGAGAGGTTAATAGGCTTGGCAGCATCCACACTGGGACTAAGTATATACAGTCACGGCCATAGACTGCAAGTGTCGGTAATATTCATAATGGTATCATTTTGGGAACCACTCCTTAACGGCACACATTCCGAAGAACTGAATTTGCGTTTGACTTTCCAAAGGAAAGGATGCAGCACACACAACCTCGGTTGTGTGTGAGTGGAATATTGTTTTTGTTGCACCAATGTGTAGCAAAGTCGATTACTTCTTGCCTTTATGCCGTGCACATTCAGTAGTTTTATGTATTTGTAAAACCAATATTTATTGTTAGTGCTGTGTTTGCATCAAAAAGGGAGCAATCACAAATAAACATGAGTCGACAAAATAAGCCGGTTACTAAAATGTTTCCTTTTAGAATCCGAGCATCCTACAAGCATGCAGCTCTTCCGCACGAGGCAACAGCATCGTATAGAAAAGAAGCAACAATAACACCGGTGCTTGCAACTTGAAAAGTTATGCGTAGCTCCAATAGGATTACAAAAGTTTGGTATGCATGTGCCATTGCCATTGCATAATACTCTGTCAGTCAAGCCGTAATTATACTGCTCTGCCACAAAAGGGAATCGGAGTTTGATATACTACTTGTTATACCATTCACGTTCCACCGAAAACCAGACTTGTACGACGACTTTCACTTTCCATTTCTAAAAATTGTGTATTTTGTGCTCTATTTAATACTCTATCCTCTTCCCCGGATTTTGTCTTCAATCACTACATAATGGACTTCATTTTAATTCTCTCCCCCTCAAAACCGGAGATATGCTTGCATTCGCATTCAAGTGGTTTTATTTCACGCGGCGGCAGCCATGTAGTTCTGTGTACACAATGTTTATAATTTCGTTGCATCCACATGGAAAGCTTTCTAATTCTGATCTTACTGAAATAATATATGAGCCTCTGTAGGTAGACGTTTATATTACTGGTGGTAGTGGTATTTGGAAATCCCAAATTTGAGCAAGTAGTGTTTGCTGTCACTTTTTTGATAGGGCTTAAAGAATAAAAAGAAGACGGAAGAGGAAGCCCAAAGTATTCCTATTATATGCAGGCATTTAACTAAGTGGAGGGGTATCAAAACCTACCCACTACATTTCTACCTCCTTGCATTGCCTGGTCCACGACTCGACTTCATTCCCTCAATCCCGTCAGCCTTGATGTCTTTCAGGCCAAATAGGAAGTTTGATTGTAAAATCTTGTTATTACCATTTTTCTGTTTAAAAAAAACTCGAAGGATGAAGCCCGTTTTATACATTTTTGGTGATCATCAACGGAGAATCAGTATCGTCGGCGACTTTTTGTATGCATTCTTCCCACTCAGAAAAGGAGTTTGTAATCCATGTTTGAAATGCTTCCGTCTTTTCCGCTGCTCTGAGTCTATCAGCAGTCTTCCATTCAAAAATGTCTTTCTTCAGCTGAGTTTACTTTAAACGAATAAATTCTGTTTGAATGACGGCAGTATAGAGTAGATATGTTTGCTATATATATTTGACACGTAAGATACGTGAGCATATATACTTTAGCAATAATAGCACATTCCGCTTTGCCGGGAATGGATTGAGAAAGTGAAATCGTTTCTTCGTATTTCTTCACAATGACTATTGCCACACTTCAAAACAGCGATATCATACGTCTGTTAAAGCATGCACGGTACTTGGGCAGACAGCAGTACTACCAGCATATAACATGCCAGTCGAACAAAAAAGGGAAATTTGGTTGATATAAAAAAGAATGGGATGAAAAGAGGGGCCGGAAATGAATATAAATAAAAAGTGGAGAAAAGGAGTGTAAGCTCTAGTGGAACAAACAGTATCCCTAAATTGCATATTATTGTACTTGCTGCAGAGCAAGGCGCGGGATGAAGGCGTTCAAACAAAATTCTTCAACAGAACCGCTACGACAAGCATTACATTACTTTTACGTCTTGTCTATTTCTCCCTGTCTCTGGGTGAATGTATGGAATATCTGTGAGACACTAGATATCTTTCTTGAGCTGGAAAAGTTTGAATAAAGATACGGAAAAGTAAACGAATATCGTTTACAATTCTCACATCACATTTTCACTATGTCGTAGATACTGACTGCATATCTACCGTTTATCTTGTATGATTCTTTGTCGTGACAGCCTTGGTGCAATAAAGTATATATATTAGTCGTCGTAGTCGATTTCCAATCCCATCCCAACTTTGTAAATACACAAATTCACGCTCTCCGTTTTTTTCGGTTGACGTGTCAAAAACTGTAAAAGTGAAGTGCCTCTTTCTTTTGTACTCTTTCCCTAAGATAGACGTTACATAGATCATGCATTGTCCGTGGATTTTTGTTGAATATCTTTTCGTTTTGGTTCTTTTTGCACGACGATGATGATCGTGTGATGTATCGCCTCGCAACTTTGCACTCTCAGCGACATGAAAACAAACTTTGAATGATTTCTTTTCTTCACTTTGGAATGCTTTTGCGATCAGATTTTTATAAGCAGTTTCACTCACTGAATAGATTTCTAAAGTAAAGATGATGGCGCATTTATTTTAACATTGTCCATTGCCTACAAAGTTGACTATATTAAAACACGGTGTCCTTTGGTGGGAGCATTTTGGACTTTGGACACGACACGAGCAAAATAATCATATTATGCGCTACTTTTCATGCAAGTTTCATACCCGCTACTTAGCTAACGTTTAACCCTTTCGCTCGTTTAACTCTCTGGTTGTAAAGTGCATTAAACACCTTTACATGGAGTACATGTCGTATCGTGGGAGAACAGGGAATGTACACATGGATAGTCCCAGACGTAACATTATATACGGCTAAAAATGACAGGAGAAAGTGCGTAAGTATATTTCCTACAGCGAAGAAGGAGGAGAACGTAGAACCCCTTTCATCTCATCTTGCAGAATCTTTCTTCCTCGGGGAAAACAGTGAAAATGCCAGCGTAGAAAAGTAATAGTCGTTGTAATACCCGCATAACTATTATTTGCTCGAGTTTTGCCCTCTCCCTCTCTTGTACGCTCAGCAAGGGTCCAAGTTTAAAATTGAAGTACCATGAATGATACTATTATTGTGTCTTCCTCATGTTTTTGTTCATTCTTTTTATTTCCTCTGTTTGCTGTTTTTCAACACAGACACTCACTTCACTCTTACCAAACAGGCATTTCCTACCCGCTAGCTTTTTAAACCGATACCTACTATTACTAACTACAAAGATATTGCTACGCACTTTTCCTCATTTCAAGTCATCCTTTACTGCTGTCGGCTGCCTGCATGAGTGCTTCCAAACAACCCAGGAATATGTATCAAGGAGCCACTGCTATTACTTTTGCCATATCATTACTCTTCTCCTCTGGAGGGATGCACGGGCAAGTAATAAAGTATGCAAGTGAGAGTACATGCACGCATTTATTCCCTCATATCCTTGTCATTGGATTATGTTCTTTTCATGAAATATTGCGTTGAGAAAATGCGTTCTGTATTACTTGAACATTACATTACGACAAGGCAAGAGACATAAACCACCACTGCTGTATCATTTTTACCATGAAATGAATTTGTGTATTACGATGTGCTCGTGTTAAAAAAAGTAAGAGCGAGGGTTATGCAATTTTATCTAACAAGAACACAACACAAGTCTTTATTTCACACACACACTACTAAATATTATTACGACAAGTTCAATGAATTTTCCCTTGACAAACTACTTCTGCACTCCATGCAAATTGAACAAGCTATACCATTTCCTGGTTGGAAAATTACTTTATCGTAAAAAAAACTGTTTTCAACTCCTTTTTTGGTTGGCACATTACAATCCCCGGTATGTATAAACTCCACAGCATATTATTTCTGGAAAGAGGCAAAAGAACAAAGCAAAAACGGAAAATAATCATCAAGAAAGATGCGCATTGTCGATGTACACATTGCATTCTTGTTCATTAGAAAGGCAAGTTGGAGTAAAAGCTGGAAATGACACTTCCCACAGTGAAAATTTTTCTTGTATATACAAAAGATTACTTGATGTCAAGTGCATGCAACCAAACAAATTCAACACGATTCATTCCTCATTTTAGCACGGAGCTCGCGACAGGGAAAATGAAATTCATTGCGAGACAAACTTATGGATCCCTTCCAAAAAGAGGAGTGAAAGTACCGTGTGTTTTATAACGGTTTGTTGATATTTTGCTGTAGAGAGGAAAAATACATGGCTCTTTTGCATTCCCTTGCTTCTCTTGTTTTGTCAGTAGAAACAGATCTCTCTTGCTCCTATCTTTCTGTTTCACTCTCAGATAGTGAACTCGTTTAACTTATTTCATTAAAACTAGCGTCAAATAAAGAGGAGACAGGAACAGAAGGAAAATCATCTAGGGATTGGCAAAGAGAATCATTTAGGTTTGTTTAAAGGAAAACTCAGTGTATGTATTATGTATGTTCATGTTCTAAACCAGAGTAAATAATGAACTTCTATATATAACCACGCGTCTCTATTCTCTATATTAGTTAGCCAATTCAGCGCTTAAATGAGCAATATAGATATGGATAAAAAGAGTGAAGAGAAGCAATAATTGAGCTGTATCGCTATTTTCAACTAAATTGCAGATCTATATCTTATAATGTACACAGGTCAATAGTTTTTGTGTAATGCATGTCTGTTCCACTTATTTCTTGTTTTAGAGGGCAATATATAATTTCGTACGTGAGTGACCACGTAAGCCTTTTAATTTCTCCCAAAATCATCCATCCATCAGTTTGTCTACCTCATATATGTACCTCATCTATCCCTAATGCATTTGCACTAGTTATTTTAGTAAAAGTAGAACCAGAGATCCTGCAACTTTACCCTTTCACATACTGCAAAACAATAATTGCCTGTGCGTAAACCTTCAGGAAAGACCTTCATTTACTTAGCATCTGGTATATATAGTATCATCATTGAAAGGAAGTTCCATCACATCATCCTAAGTACACATAAATATGCTGTTTCAGTCATTGTTTTTGTTTGGAGGTTTTCATTATGTGTGGAAATAAAAGTATAGCACACAAAATGTAGTTATCCAAAGTGTTCACTTTGGTTGGAGACATTCAATATTCAGCCCTTGTGTTTTCAGCATAGTTCCTCTAATAACGCTCTCGGACTTATTGGAAACCTACAAACACTGCTAAAATTGTCTCAATCTATAAGTTGATAACAGTAAGCATTTTTACTAAAGAGCACTCAATTACTCCATTATATTTTTGCAGCAATGTCGTGTGTGGTTATAAAACATTTTCAATCAAGTGTTTATGCTCTATACTTAGATATTTAAGAGGATCAAAATCAAGTGAAAGTATCCTTGCTACTTCAGGAAAGCCGATGATAAAATTGTTTACAGCTGATATTCCCTTTGGAATAATAATGCATAATCATATCATTTTCAAAAGCTCTAGTAAAAAGTACAAGCAAAGAAGTGTTTCCAAACGTAATATATATACGTCTAGTATGTAAAAGGAAACCTCGACCTGAAAGCTGAAATGGCTTGTTTACTGGAATATCTATTCATAACCTTCCAATCTTTGCACGTGGCGAGCACTTAAGAATGACGTGCGTCGTTCAAAAAATGCTCTCATAATGTTATTATTTTTGTCCTCTTGCTATAGGAGAGATGTAATATACCGCAGCGTTCCAGCACCGTGGCATTAAAGAAAGTAATGGAAGCACCAAAACAAAATAGGCATTTTTCTTTGAATATATAGTAACGGCATATCTGCAAACGTACTTCAAGTTTGTACAGTTTACTTTCTCCCGTTTTCCACTTTATCATGAGTTCTGTATGAGCTATATTATAGAAACAGTCCGACCCATTCCACAACTTTATTATGGGGTATTTATGAGAAAAGTTTCACGAGAAATATTTGATGAAGACTATATAATTTTACTTACGCTCATACAAAACATCGGTAAGAGCATTCTTTGTTTTCTATAGATCCGCTTTTGCTCATAGTCCAAAAAACCCATATCGGTCTTATGTAGATGTTACAAAAAGTATTATTGTCTGTACTTTTCTCCTAATCAGGAGTAAATTCTTCATATATCAAAATATTCATTCATATAGAGACTCCCAAGATAAAATGTTAAAGCAGTATACCGAGAAAGTGGATTTGACCAGTTTATTTGGAGTTGTTACATAAGAGCATTCCTTGTACCATTTTATCACTAGCTTTTCAGTAGTCGTTTCCCTTGTTCTTTGGTGTTATTGATAACATCCCCACTGCCTCTTCTGGCTCAGACGTCTAGAAAGAGTTTGGAGGGTTTACCTCTCACTTTTTTAATTGATTTGGCTTCGTTTCTCCAAGCATACAGAACTACTTGGTGTAGAAATAATTGAAATGCCTTTGAACATGGTTATGTATTATTATCTTGTTTAAATGTAATTTGAAAATGAAAAAATCATTTTTGATCAGTATTTCAGTTGCAAAATTGTTCCTCAATTCAACAGGAACGGGATACAATGAGTTTCCAAACAATGAGCAGTTTTCCCGCATTCTTTTCCCTTATTTGTTTTACATTATTATTTAAAAGCAACAAATTAACCAGAGAAAAGTTAAAAACCGCAGGCAAATGCATGTATAAGAACTTTGCTGGGAAAATGTATATTTCTTCACAGTTATCAGACTTTTAATAAGAAAACGAGATTAAAATGTGTTTGATACTTGTAGAGAACAAGTGGATAGCTGAAGGATACATGTATTTAGGTATGTATGTTTTGTCTATACCAGTAAACGTACAGCTATGCATTTTGACACATTATGTTTTGCTAGCAAGGGAAAAATCCTCGTAAAAATGAGAACTCATATGAGAGCGACTAAAGAGGAATGGAATGTACAGGTATTTTGTGGGTATAAAATAAAGAGGGACACAGTCATGCAAGCAAATGAAAAAATAAATACGTAATATATTCAATTTACCCATGGCGCTCACTCTGTCATTTCCGCAGACCAAATTCTTCACTCTCTCTCTCTGTGCTTGGCGTGAAAGTAAGGTTACTTTGTCGAGAATAGAGCAGATTTAAGAGTGGAGTGGAGGATATGCTGGAAATCATCCGTATAAAAGCAGAATCGTAGCATAAATACACTTTCCAGTTTTTTTTCGGTTTTAGTTTTTTATGATACCACCACTATATTTAACATGTTCAGTTCTTCAATCCACAGATAAAACTGTCATCTGTGCTGAACCATCCAATGGGTCATAGAATTAATGGGAAAACTTTTTTACTTTCCAAGCTTTGCTTCTGCCTATGGTTTAAAAAATGTACATGGTAGCTTAATATGTATGTACTGTAGTTTTAGCTTTGTGTTACAAAAATTGTTGCTGATACTCTGAAACTGTGTTAAATTCAACTGTGGAAGGATCAAGTGAAGCAAAAAAACTAACAAAATCAAGTTTTCCTGTGTGTATTTTGGGCTGATTATGCAACACAACGAGAGCGTAGACCTGCTTTCTACCATTTATGTCATCACAACTTACGTAGCACATATCCCACTATTTTTCTCTGACACCACCGCTGCTCCTTTTTTCTGTTGCTGCATCTATTATCTGGGGGAAAGCTCTGATTTTTGTGTCGTATCGTGTCCGCAGTGCTACTGCAGAGGTTGTGTAGTGTGCTTTCTCCAAAAACCATCCAATCAAAAAATACAACGATGTAATTTTTTGACTGTATGTTTATTATTATTATTATTATGGAACCATGAAGAATGCATCTGGTTATGTGTATGTATTGGGAAGCCATCAACCAATAACCAGAAACCAGGTCTAATTTCCGATGATGTGGATCAAGTCTACATCGACTTCCAGCAAAAAATATGCTATAATTTTTGTTGCTCTACACGCACACCAACAGAGTCAGCAGAAAAATCCTTCTCTTCCTTGTATGCCCACTTACTTGAACCATGTTTGTGTTTACGGTTGTACTTGCCCAAGTGAGCAAACGTGTTTCCGATCGTGCATACTAAAAACCGCACACCACAGAAATATTATTATTACAATCCAACCCTGCATAACTTTCTTCTTCTTCTTTTCTTTCCACTTCCTTTTTGAATTTACTTTTCATGATACATACCCAAGGAAATTGTGCAGAGGAAATCAAACTCAATACTGGAGAAAACTACAAACATGAAAGCAAAACTTTTGGTACATTTCTTGCTCTTTTTCTCTTTTTTTACTTTCCTCAGCCAATAGTAAGAAAAAGTAGGAAAAAATTTGCTTTGCGATTTCTTTTCTCAACTTTTTCCCTTTCCGGTGCCACAAAACACGTAATAAGTCTAGAAAAAGCAATATTGTTCTGTTTATAAACACTCATTTTCTGCAGATATATACAAAAATACTGAAAATGCTTAGGCAAAGTACCTAGACACCAGTGTGTGTAGTGGAGAAAGTTAGAGGGAAAACAGGAAGTAGAGGAAGTGGGAAAAAAGGTGAGAAAGGTGGCAATTTTGGTGAACTGTGTATGTATGTAGGCTATGTAGCATTGCATTTATGATATTTCTGGTGTGCATGTACTGCTGGTTGTTGCTTGGTGTGCAGTATACAGAGTAAAATAAGCATCGCCATTCACCCTTACAGACATACCTCAGCAGTTTATTCGCGTAGACACTTTCTCTTTTTCATGTTATTACCAAACTGAGACTCCCTCACCATTTTATTTTACGTGCAGTTCACATGTAATGCACATAAAACGTGAAGAAATTCACACAGGAAGAAAATTGGGAAAAACACCAAGTCAAGTGAACATATATAGGCAAACACAAGACCAAACTAGAATGTATACCAACTCAAATTTGTTGAATATTTTCTTTGGTTACCCTTACTCGATATCAAAATGTATCGAAGCAATTTTATTGCGTCTAATATGTAGTGCATATGCGTGGAAAAATAGCTGACTGTTTCAGTGTCTTCCCCCTCGCGACCCATCATCTTGTTTTCTTATTCCCTTCAATTCATTCTTTTTTGGTTATCCAATACACATATATGCTTACTTTTTTATCTATGCTCTTTCTTCTTATGGCATTTGATGGTTTGCTCGTTTCCTGTATTTACAACTTTTTATTACTGAGTGCATACTATGTGTATTAGTGTAAGTTAAAAATAGCACAGTGTGTTTACTCTCTCACTCTCACTTTCTCTCTTGCATCAAATCATCATGTCAGAATGGAGTAAGTAATAACTAAATAACAAATTAGACTTGCTGCAACAAAGGATCCATGCATGGCTTGACGGAATTCTGCAGAAAAAAATGGCTGTTATTATATGAATGTACCATAATATCACCCATGATAGAACCGATTGAGGATACTTTCAAAATATCTAAGGACAAACATACGGGTCATCCTAACAAGCTTACACACAGAGAGGAGACCAGTAACGAATAGAGTTGGCGGTTTTCTTCTTTACTAAAATATCGCTTACAATATTTCTGTATTCCATGAGCGTTCGGGATGGAAGGATTAGAATGGAATTTGTTGTTGTGAGGCTTCTTGATTTCTACTTCCCTTTTACTGTCTCTTGCCACTTCATCTTTTTTGCTTTCTAAATGCCAACCTTCATTGTTATTCTACGCGTGGAAAACATGTCCGTTTATTTCCACAAGCGTGAGAACCGTATATAATTCTTTTATATGTGCGTATCTTATTATTAGCCTATGTCAAAAAGAGAGCTTACTTGGCCAAATGCAGTATCCACTATACCCGAGTGTGATTCCAGTAATGATGATGAGCGGACTTGGTTAGTTTTATATAAGCAATGAACACTGCGGTGACACTGTTTTACTAAGTTTTAGTCCACACGCTGTCCTAACTGTTAGTAAGCCTTTGACCCGAATAGTTTGTTTCACTGTCAGATTCGGAGCTTGTTCTGAAATGGGATTTCTGAAAAGTGATAAACCATTCTACTTTTATTCTTTGATGATGCCAAGAAGGATAATAATGACTCAATGGTGAAAATACATTATTGTTGCCTTGTGTTGGCTAAATTAATTGTAGGTTGTTCTTTTTGTAAATAAACATCTCTGGCAATTGTGGTGGTGCTATTATGGTTTATGGTTGTGCATTATTTCTTTTCTTCTGGAAACAAAACTATTGCCGCCACTTTACAGTTGCAAGTTTGAACTTTCATGGAATTCTCGTGTCCATTATTTTGAGGTATATGGAAAAGCCAAACCTGATAGACGATTAAACATTGGAATTTGAAACCTGAATTCAACTTCTACGTTAGATAATTTCAGATATTTCAAGTTATGCTAGAAAAACCAGCATAATATTTCGCATAGTTTCTCAAAATATTCAAAAGACTGAAAGTGTTTCATATCTGCATGGGAAATAGAAGCAAGTTATACTCATAAGGCTGTAAGTAAAGGCACCATACAATGCAAATATTTCCACTGCCCATCATACCAGCATTTATGTGGTAGCAACTGGTATTCACTGAAAATCAGTGTTTGATCTATACGTTAGTTAGGCCAACCCAAACAACAGATTTTAGTGATGAGTTTGAGGCAAGGGGGCGGGTATGACGTTTAACCATTCAGTTTTGTTCTGCTAGTAGATTATAAAAACTAGTTTTGTTAAACTTTTCTGCACACAATTTTACATCCTTCAAATCAAAAACAATCTAAAAGTTCATATTTACATGTGCAAGCTCGACTCTTGTGGAAAATCAGTATAAACTCATAGTACATCATAATAGTCTACAGTGTCGTAGTGTGATAATGTTTGTACAAGTCCAAGGTTGCGCTTCACGTAGGTAGTTGTATTAATACATAAAATTCACGGAACGAAAACCTTTTCAACTAAAAACTTTTGTCTCCAGACACCAAAAGTTCTATTTTGCATGGCTCAGCTAGTTCATCCCAGATTAACTTTCCCTTTTTTGAATTTTCGTAAGCGGATATGAAGCCGAATGTAAAAAAGATTGAGCGAGAAAACGCGACTCCAATGTACTCCAGTATTATCATAATCTCAACTTCCATTCTACATTTTAATAGAATAAAATAAAAAATGAGGTAAAAAAGTCTATTTCTAGTAAGGTGCGTATATTATCGTAAGCCATATAAATATCATCTCATATATCCTACTTAACATTCAATCATGCAAAATAATTGGAATAACTAACTGTATTAAGCGGTGTATTTGGTTTTAAATCATATTATAAGAGCTTTAGGTACAAGTAAAATTTACAACTTGATAGAATTGTTTGTTAGTCACCGAAATATCAACACAATTTTGAGTAAAATTGAAACTGGAATTATTAAGGTCGTTGTGTGGGACTTGATATTTTATCCCTCGAATACCTTATTTAATTTACTCAAACCAAACGTATACATAAATTTACTAACGCCCACTATCCAATTCATTTTCACGATATCGAAGCGATACGATCGTGCGCAAAATCCTGTTGATTTGCGTGGGTATTTGACCTCTTTCTTAAATCTATTTCAAATTCAATTAACAAATTGCAAACCTCAAAAACCAGAGAATTTGGGACAAGCCACCACAGCTTCTATTCCCATAATAACTAGTCGTTTTTCGTTTCTAAAAGCTATATGTACCGTGGCAATAAATTTTACTAGAAATTACTAACAGCATGTGCTATAATTCTGCAACTTACATAATACGATAGTTTGACAGAAACACTTAATATTGTACACCTTGTACATTCCCCCAAACAAAGCTGTTTCCAGTAAATATAACTTTGCTTTTTATAATTTGTTAAACTTTAAAAAAGAATCTCATCAAGCCTTGATGATCAAGGTTTGAAGCATCCAAGAATATTATTGTATTTTCGTGGTGGGTACGAGAATGCAAATGCACCAAGTGTGAGAATTAAAGAAATCATAGACCTGCTGGTCTGCCATGCACGCGCAAGCTAAGACATCATGACTGCTACTGGTGATTGTAATAGATGGAATCTACCTTCTCATTTCCTCTTTGCTTTAGTTTGCTTTTTAATTCCCTGTCAGTGCCTTCTCTTCCTACACTTTTATTGTCTTTTTCGTCTTTTGTGAATGCAAAATGGTTTAAAACACTTTTTGTATTATATTCAAGCATATGAATGAGTGAGTAAATGACTCCATTTCCCAAACTGAAAATGTTTTCGTTAGTTTGTGAAAAACGCACAGGAGAAACAAGGAGACTTAAGATCTCATTTACTTCCTTTTCTTTGTATCTTTCTTTACACAGTAGAATGGCTTAGCTATCATTGCTTCTAATTCTGCCGTGAGGGAAATATACGTCTCTGGGAGAAGTTTTTGGCTCTGTTAGATGATGCTGTTATGAGTAGATAGGAGTAATAAAAACACACGGGGAGAGTGAATGAGAAGCTATTGTAAAGTACACAGGGCAATGGCTACAGAAACAAGAAAACATCTCTCTGCGTAAGTGGATGATGTGACTCGCATTGTATGTGTATACGCCAGGATTTCCGTATGAGTGATTACAGTGTCCAGGATCCCTGAAAGCCTGCTGAAAATTGTGTTACTAATGAAAAATTATACGCGATGATGATGATTATGATGAAGATATTATTAGACTAGCATGTTTCACGCTATTATGAACCCTTGTCTTCAGTATGCACGCATAGTTTTGTGATGAAACACCAGTGGGTAGCATAAAACCTGATAATGATGTCCTTCAGAAGAATAATACCTTCTTCTCCAAGACAAAACATGTTCTACTGGAATCTTAACTGTATTTCCGGGAAGACAAACCAGAATGATAAAATGAAAGTTGAAAGAACAAAAGATCACCCAAGCGGGAACGGCACACTCAATGCAAACTCGAAAGAGAGTGACAATGACGGATGAATTCTTAGGCCGGATTTTAGTATGGTGATATAGTCACGTTCCTCTGCTTTTTGATAATCTCCATAATAATGTAGATCCCATTTCGTCATTAGATTTTTTCAGGAGTTGGGAGTATAACTCATTTTGAAAGCCAACTTTGTAATACTGCGCATTTCAATTACGAGAAATAAAATTCAGTAGGTTTACGAAGTTTGCGTGTAGTGGCTCACCTATATAAATTGAATAGAGTTCCGAGCTCAACAAAACCATTACAGGTGTGCGGTGCAATAAATAAAATGTCTAAAAATTGTTGTACCAACAGCAAGTGAATTACACAAAATAGATGGTAAAAAGCTTTCATTAGTTTTTAAATTCACATTTTATTGCTCTCATTTCTTTATCGCAAAGGAACAGGAGCACATGAACGCAGTGAAGATGGTCCATAGTTTAGGTCTGCAGCAAATAAGGTAGTTTGGTAGCAGCAGTAATCTAGTCTGGAAATTTATCCTGGAGCGCAGAATGTGTAATGACGTGACTACACACAAGTAAAATTTATTTTGTGAGCCTGTCTTCACTGAGAGAGAAAGGGGTAAATTCGCTTTCACATGTTATTTCGGTGAACTTTTTGTATCGCGCATTCCATTTTCTGTCACGATCTCTTTCCCCAAACCATCTTCAATAACATCAGCAAACCGACTCATCCATTTACATACTCATAAAGTTCACGTACATGAACAATTCCGTTTTACAGATCAAAGAACAAAATCATTCCATTTAGGTACTAACATGCATGCATACATTTTAAAATAATGCATATTATATAGTCGGCTTGTACAAGCTTAGTAGCTTTTCAACAACAGTATATTTTGTTTAGAAGCTCTAGCTTAACTCAAAACTAGTCAGTCTGTACAAAGACCTTGTTAGGTAGTAAATACAAACAACAAACAAACATGCAAACTTTCTCTTTTTCACCGATGCATACTTTCTGCAAGTCTGGTTCTAACTCTTTCAAACACCAACATATGACACCCTTCGGCTCCATAAATCATAAAATCGTGCTTTTCTTCGTGCTTTGCTTTATTGCCTAATTTAATTCGAGCTTTTTGGATTTACTGCTTTTTGCTTGGCAGGGAGTGCGTAAGAGAATGGGGTAGCAGTAGTGGTGGAACTGGTGCAGATTACCAGACAAAAACTGACTTACACCATGAACTCTCTCGTTCTGTCCTTTTATCTAAACTCTGTAGTAAAGGGATTTCTAACCAGTCCTTGATTCTTAATATTTGGACCATACAAAAAATATTCATACCTACATTCATATATATACGTATCATGACTTGAAAAGTTTACAACAAAAACTTAAGCATTTCAAAATTTATTTATCCATATTTTGCTGAATCTGCCCTTTTGTGCGTTGTTAACAAAAAGCCTATGTTTCTGCTTTAGTAGTGGTAATTTGAGACGAGTCAACATAAGCAGTGTGCCGCAAGTCAAGAGAAATTTGGAAACCACAAATTTATGGGCTCATGTTTAGACAAAAAGAACTCCTTAACAAATAGTACAAAAAGAAGTCAAAACAATACAGCTTAATAGTATTTCAACTTACATAAAATCAACATAAACGTTGAAAAGCTAAATCATTAGTTTCATATTCCCTGAACAAAAGTGTTGAACCATAGTCCGAACACGTGTATATACTTCAGACACATAATGCTAGCAAGAAATTCTATCTCTCACTAAAGTTTCATCTATTTTCTTTCCACCAATAAAAAATATGATGAGCTTTTTATTCAAGAAACGATTTGGCTTTTGGCAAAAACTACTTGAAAGTGACACAAATGCTTCAGCGAAATAAAATAGGCTGACTTTCACCTCTTCATCAAATGCTAAAGAAATTATGGTGTAGCAGCTGCAAACAAGATGGTTTCTTAAGTTGATAACTCAAAACTTGAGCCTAAGGAGACCTTTGCATTCGTACCTACTTTTGTAATAGATATTACATTGCATTTTTTCAGCAGCCGTTGAATTCAATGTAGATAGGTATGCCAGCCAACTCCAAAACTACATGTAATATTGATATGCTGATTATGTATGTGCTTATAACTTTAATTTGCTAAAACATTTTGTCAAGTGTAGTTCCAAGTCAAGAATCCTGACATAAACAACAACAAGAAAGCGAGCATAGCTTTTTAATCTCCAACGCTCATCTAAAGTCCCAATAAAAAATCTACAATATTGTTACGCTTAGCGTCGGCTTATTTTGGAGTAGATCGATAGAAGATTGTCAAAGAAAGCAAATTACTGCCCACGTCGTGAGTATTTGCAGGCTCTTGTTTTGCTTTAATTAAGTTTACAGAGTAATCACTTACTTTCACTAAGAGTTTCATCAAAATCTTATTTCCGCTTACTCAACGAGACTCTAATGTCAATTACATAGTTTTCCTTAAAAACTTTATTGCAAGGCGCAAAGTAAAAAGGTGTTTTCTTCTTAGATGAAGGGAAATTTAATTAAAAACAGCGTTAACTATTCAGCTTTATAATGCTGTTTAGCTCATTTGACTATGCGCTAATGCTGAGTGTTTCATCAGTATGGCTTTTAACTAATATTGTGTGCTCTTACCTTTTCTCTTTGCAGAGATCTTCCCGACATCACAAAACGAAGCAGAGTGAAGCCCAGGTTCCAAAGAACGACGAGACTCAGTCTACAACCTTAAGTAGTAGTAATAGTGATGCTAACGACACATCCCCAGCCATCAGTACACTTTCTCCGCTATTACAGAAGTCTGAGAAATGGCGAATGGAAACATGTAAGACTTTATGAAAGAATAACATAAAAAGATCTGATGAAAAAGAGTGGAGAAGATTTCGTTTTGGAAAAAAGTAAATTTCTCTTTTGAAAATCCAAAGGGTTTATCATTCAATTGAAATGCTCTTCATGTTCCTCTTTTTGTTTGCTCGTTTTTTCTCTCGAGCGAATAACGAGGAATAGGATGAGTCAATTCGTTTTTAAATAAGTAGGCTGACACTGAGTGGGCTGAGTTGCTGAATTCAGTTCCCTTCAACATACATGCATCATAAATGCTATGCGTAAAGTCATAGTCAAAAGCATTTTCTTAGTGAAATGTTCCACTATATCTTGTAATATATGTACATAATGTGCTTTTTAACTATGTAGTGCTACCATATATACTAGCGGCTATTTACTTTCAATTATAGATGACGTTTGCCAAGGCTGGTGGTGCGGCCATGGCCGTGAATGCCAGCGCGGTACTGATGGACTTCCGTCTTGCATTTGTATGAGAGAATGTCCTGACAAACCGCCATCAAAGGATGCTACTCGTGAAGGAAATTCTAATAAAAATGGCTACCTTGAGTATGGGAAAGGGTTTGAGGAGTTTTATGAACCTTTCCCTGATTCCGAACTAATCTTTCCACCAGACACCGTTGCCATTCAGTTAAACGATTACAAGGCTGTCTGTGGCTCAGATGGAAAGATTTATCCAAACCAGTGTGAGCTCTACCGAACCGCGTGCATTACAAACCATCCTTATCTTCATGTTGACGACTCGGAAGAAAGCTGTCGTCATGTTGTCTCAGATGGGGAAGGTGACGGGAAGGGACTAGATGGCAATCCCAGTTACGGGGGTTCTGGTGGCTCACGCAATCACGAGGGAGGACGGACTGGTGGTAAAGGAGGTGGTAGGGGACCTGGAGAACCACCACAAAGTGGATCTGACGTTAGCGGAAATGGTCATAATCCATTCGGAGACGGCTCTTCCTTCCTAGGACCAGGTGGCGATTTTCCATTTTTTCCATCGGGAAATGGGAATATACCATCATTTGGCGGTGTAGATCTTCCGTTCGGATCTTCTGATGGGGATGGTTTTGATCAACCTGATACACACTCAAATCCTGGTGGCAGGGAACAAGTCGATAAGTTCCAGCCAAGTGGGAAAGGACCCACCGGTAAAGAGGACAGCCGACACAATGAAAAAGAAAAAATAAACGAGCGTGGAAAAAGTCATGGGAAAATTTCAAGCAAAAGCACAGGTGGGTGAAATGCGTTCAACAAATAACATGCATCACACGCATCACAGATACAAATGGTAGTTTTCTTTATTGTTTTGTATATAGACACATTTTATTATAGTACTTATCTGGACAAGTAATTAATTAATTTTAAGTTGCAATATTTTTTTTGTTTTTATGAAAGGAATTGCGATTGTTTTATTAAAACAAAACTAAAGCCATTTACAATAATTGTTGTGTTTGTTTAAATTTATTGCGTTTTCATTAAATTGCCCAAGTTTGGTTATTCCGTTTTTTCTTGCTGTATATAGTTTGGTAAAACGTGCCACGGATTTTTATGCTTTAAATCACGGCTTAGTGTCAACAATTCTCTCTTTTAAGTAGAAAATTTATCAGAACTCATAGTCCAAATAGGAGTGAAAACCCAGGTTAGATAAAAAATTCGGATGCACGAACACAAGTGCACGTGAACTGAAATATGCTGACATTATCTGCATAGAGAGCATAACAAACTTCATATTATACTTTTTTACACGCCGGAAGTGTTTCGTTTCAGGAAATGTACCATTTGATCAACAAATGTTCTTTTCTCTTCGTCCTGAATGCATGCGTCCGCATTACATTTTCCATTTAGTTTTCACCGTTCTGGAAGACACCCGCCAGAGTTCCAACATTTACTTGTAACATGGTGTAATCTCATCCTGAGTGTGTGAGAGGGAGAAGGCAGGGACATTTGCATAGTTAATGGGAAATCTTTCTTGGCACAGGTTTCATTCATGCATTTTCACTTTAATATTCACCAGCTACAAAGTATAGCTATGTACCCCTTACTGTTAACAATTTTACAGTAACCATACTATTATATAATGATCACTAGTCGAATGGTGCACTGAATAAGAAGTAAAGCTATGTACGTTATACACCTCTAAAATTTTTATGCATAAATCTCCTATGATTACATTCATGCTTACATCCTGTTTGACATATTCATTCATCAGTTTTCCTCGGGGTAGGTGAAATTTGCATTAGTAAGCAACTCGACCAAACTAACAATCCAACCAAGAAAAAATTTCTCCCTCTCCAAAATATTCCACTTTCCATATTTTTCTGCTTTGCTCGCACATTGCTCTCTGTTTTTCCCACTTTGTTTCTTCCATGATGGCTGGCGTGAACTTGTGGCACACACATTTTGCTTGCATTACGATTCTATACTACACAGTACGGTGTTTATACGCATAGATTTTTCATTGTCATACTTTCATAAGCAGTAGAAATTGAAGTGAAAACTGATATTTCATTTTATTCACGAAATGAAATCTAAAATCCATACTTTCGTCACGCTTCACTGGAAGTTATATATAATATCTTTACGCAAAACCCACGTTGGCACGAGCTTTCACGTCTCAATGAAAACTTCCATAATATTCCTTTAACATGTAGCACAATGGAATACACAAAGGAAAAAATAGCATAAAGAGAATGTTATGGAGAAAATAACAGAAAAGAGAAAAAACGGTGAAAATCGTAAAGTTTGGTTGCGTCAACTGTTCCACCATGAGGTTTTCATGCAGTTTTAAAAGGAATTTCCTATAATATCATGGAATACGCCGGATATTTTTAGACCAATTCAAGTAAACACGTTTTTTTCGTTTCCTGTTTTCTTCCACCGGAGATGAACCATCCATCTATCAACAGGATGCCCTTTCAGGCGTCAGTCCATTTAAAAAAAATCATATGACATTTCTTCATCGTCATAAAAAGATATTGTTCAAGCCGAACTGATCACTATATTTGAGGTTTGCTTAGTCATGCTGGTCTGGTTCAAAGTACTCGAGCATATTTATACTGGATATTGGGATGATTGCGAGCTCAAAATATTCTTGGAACGTATCTAAAAGGATTTTCCAGCACCTAACAATCAGGAACACTGAACCGAAACATATTCTCGTAGAAATATTGGACATGTTGAAATAATAATGTTTGACAATCATGTTTCTTAAGCTAATGCCTTTTAGTAACGACTCAAACTACCTAGCAGGTTTCATCTGCCACAAAATATAGTAGGAACCATAGTCATGAATATAAACTGAGAATCATAGTATAACCGACTAAAATTACGAATGCGGTTTATTTCATTTTTGGAGATATACCTACATAATATTTTGTTTTTAAAAACAGTATAAGTATACAAAAAAACACACAAGAAATTATTATGCTTATCCTTTACTGGATCATTCAGATCAATGTAAATGTGTAACAAAGAAAACAGGTAATGTTTAAGTATTTTCAATTTTTGCTATTATTCTAAATTGTCATTTGTGAAAAGCATCAATGAACTAAAAAGTACGTGATCATATATGCATCAAAATGGGGAAAGCAGTCAAAGCCAGATATATAAAAGCAAATGCAGTATACCATAAAGATATTTAACACATTTGTCTTGACAGCTATTGAAAACGCTACAAACTCGACTCGGCAGCTTTTACCATTTCCACCAACAAGATAAAATCTTGGTACAAACACTGGTAACTTGAATGAAACTATGTACAACTCAGTACTTATTTTTTACATTTTATATTTTTTCATGTTGAAAAAATGAGTAGAAATGACAACCTGAAAGATTTTCATGTATTTTGAAATTGGAATAGAATGCACCACACCTTAAAAAACATTTTCCATTTGCAGCGCTAATACCGTCAGGGCAAAAGCCAAGGTCGCACTGATAAATTTTGACAGATTTTATTTGGAAAGTGTTAGGTTTCGTGACATTGCTTCTACTGAAATTTCGATGTGATTTTCAAAAACCAGTAGTCCACTGTATGTCGTTTTCTCCTGTTGCTTATGATATTTACAGTGCATGACAAAATGTTCACTTCGTACAAAAAAAAACTAAAATAAAGTTTGAAAAATATTTAGCTCAAAGTATGCTTCTGTACCAAAGTTCAAAGTAGAAAGCTTGAAAACCCTAAAACATTTACATTTACAGAGATGCCTATGCAATAGTTAGGGTTTATTCTTTACAGCATTGAACACAAAAATTGATAATGGTGCCTGCACCCTACCTTGTGACTTGACTACCTTTTTAAAATAAAAACTACAAAAATTGAATGGTGCAAAGTTTGTTGGAATGCATAAAATATTATGCGCTATAGTCTTGACAGGATTTGAATTGACGGACAAAATTTCCAGCAGTTGTCAGGAATGTCTGTCTCATTTAGATTTCATTGGAACGGTAAAGTTCATGAGACATGCAACTGGAGATAACAAGACAGTTAAAGGGTGTAAAGGATCCTACATCTTGCCTTTCCAGTAGACATGACACTCGGTTTGAAAATCAGAAAAAGTATAAGCACAATTTTGTTTTCCAACGCACACGCTTCATTTACTAGTGAGCACTGAGCATTAAGGGTAACTTGAACTTGAACACCTCCCTCTCCATGCTTTCACTTAATTTAAGACGTGCAAGTGCCAGAATCTGACGCAAAGGCTTTTAGAATTTCGAGTTAAAAACGAGGAAAAAATATAAAAGAGCTCGTATCAGTCAGTGCGGCATTATTGTAATGCAGCGCTAAGCCACTTTATATTACTCGAGCATAGAGCAAGCACAACAATAACTTTTCAGCAGACTCCAGTTTTCTTTCTAGCTCTTCCGTATAGCAAATATATTGCAGTGTAGCGATCAAATGACTCGTTCTAGCAAAACATGTTCTATTACAGTCTTTACGGGATACATTTGGCAAGTAATAAAAGAAAAAAGAAAGAGTAGGGAAAACAAGTCATTTATCTCACCGCTCTAGTGAACAGGTAAAGCAGATTCCATTAAACGATTCTAAGCTGATTTATGGTAAATGCTTTCTTTTAAACGTGCGCTTGATTACTAATGCTTTCAAAGGAAAAATTCCGGAGGAATGTCGAGAGAAGCAAAAACAGGACTACGCGGAGCGAGTAAAGCTTCCCTGCACGATAAATAGGCTTAAATATTACACGTGGCAAGAGTTTATAATATTTCCTACAAATTTTGCCTTAAAATCAAATAAATTGATTAAAAGAGATTTGTTTGAGCCAACTTTCCTGATTGCGTTGTAAAGAACGAGCTTAGAATTATTGTTATTATTTTGCAAAGGTGTAGACTTCTTTCGTACATTATAAACTGTGCAGATAGCATTGTAAATTGTGAACAAGTCTTATGATTGCTTGCCCATTCAACGCACCTCCTTGTTTTCACCGAGTACAAACAATAGGAACAAGCCTTTTGAATGAGCTTTTAGCATTTTACATGAGAAAAGTAGTTTTAAAAAAACTTTGACGGTAATAAAACCAAGTCATTAAGCTTAACTCATTCCTCCTTTTCACGCTTCTTTACTGCCGAATGGTGGTCATTCGCAGAAATCTGTTTTTCTTCCTTTTTATGTTGGATATACAAGCTCAAAGTAGGTACACAAATAATAATGTACTTTTCTTCTTTTCAACGCACAATAGCACACGTCCATTTTCCTTTTGTTTCTCCTTCACAAAGTACAGCTTGATGAGATACAAAAGCCAAACATTCCAGCAGATCTGCTACATTTTCTTACAAAAGAAGCAGTATAAACTGTTGATGAGTGCTTTCATTCGCAATAAAAGCCAAGAGCGCATAAAAAAGCTTCGTATTTTTCTCCGGTTCTGGTTTTCCCATTCTTCCTTTTGGCAAAACAGAAAAGCGTAAAAATTACTGAAAGAGAAGCAGGACACACGCGAACATATCTGCTCAGTAAAGGGGAAAAGAAAGCGCAAAGAAAGACAAGGAAAAACAAAGATTTTTATGGGTTTAGCCACCCGTAACGTTTGCCATCACCTTTTTCATCAAATAAATAGTCACTGATAACGAAAAAAACACAAGAGAAACTTTTTTCTCGATGACTTGGCCAATATATTTTCTCTGTTTGCTAAAACTTCACCAACCGTTCAGTAATGTGACCATCTGCCTATAAAATATATGACCTTAAAGGGATGCGACTTTGGTAAGCAGAACACTGTCCGTCGTATAATAAAAATGTACAACTGCATTCCGTTCATTCGTAAAGTTTCCATTCTAGTTTTAGGCTGCTATACAGAAAACAAGTGGTGGTCTGGTCATATCTGTCCAAATTTCATGGAACGTGGAACATTTTATAAGAAAAACATTCTGGAGTATCATGGAGAGTGGCAGTATATTTAGAGCGGTGAACGAGTTTTGGTTCAACTTTCATAGCTTTGGTAGGCAGGAAAGGCGTTCTTTGTCTGCAAAAATGTACACCTATGATGAGGAATGCAAGCTAAAACTGGTAGTGCAGATTTTTCTCTAATGTTCTGCAAAGCCACATTCACATATTATTTTCTTGCCCTGTGTTATTTTATTATCGCTGCTTATTCAGCTGCTGCTGCGTACGTACTAACGCTACATTATATTAGAAAATGCCCAGGATGCATTGCATTTAAACGTGTCAACAGGGATTGTACCAAGTACCAGAGAGCTAAAAACCAATATTCAGTCGACTATTGTGCCGGCATTACACTAGAGAAAGTTGTGAGACATACATTACATACATTGAGCAAGCAATAATATATGGGCATACGTTTCCATCTACAATATGAGCAGATTTTTAGCACAATGATAGCTCCAGGGTTGGTGAAAACAGAGAATTACTCCATGTCCGTAGTCCATGAGTATGTCTACAGCGCAAAGAATATATTTTCCACCCGGGAAAAAGTCTGTCAGTGCGCGTTGCAGGACTACTACTTACTAGAAAGACTGTTCCATCTTTCTACACGTTTTGCTTTCTAACTGCTCTCTTTTTTCAGGCTCACTTGATGATGATACTTTTTTTCTTTACACTTGGGAAAAATAATGTCTTTTCCTTAGCGAGTATTCACTAGAACAATTGGAGTAGAATGGAAAAACAAAAATAAAGGAACACTCTGCTATTTTATAAAACTACTAGTCCGGTTTGCTGGAATTTCGGATGTACCATACAAATCTCCAGAACATTCAGTTTTATCATAAAGAAAATGGCACGGGTTTCGAAGAGTATAAAAAGATGAAACAGTAACTTTATAATCTTTGAACCACTTGGTAATAGTGAATAGTCTATAATATTAAAGATATTGTACCGTATGGTAATTCTACATTATTTTTCCAAAGGAATTAAATATTTATAAAAGTGAGGGTTATTCCGGCTGATGCAATAATGAATACCAATGCAATATAGGCAACTTGGAAAAGGCACACATTGGCAAATCTTCACCATCATAGCAATAGAACTTGCATTCCATAGTTATTGTAAATTCAGCACGTTTTTAACGTTGACAGTGCTTTGTGCATGGCAAAGATCAAGTGAATAAAAGGGAACGGAAATCGAGTGTCGTTCTGGTAGATGAGGTAGAAAGGATTAAGAATGGATATTTAACCAAACATATAGTGTGGTATAAAATAGTATAAAATGCCATAAAAAGAATATTTTCCAGCGAAGGAATTGCGAGGCTATAATATGCAAAAATACAAAGTGGATATGTTTCGTAACAGATATTATAATGACTAGAAACGAATTTGTTTATGGTAATTTTGCAGGATTTGAAAGCGGAGCTCATGCAGCAGCAGCGGCAGCCGCAGTGACTCGTAAAAAGGGGTCTTTGCCTGCTGGTTTGGGAGCTTCTTTCAAACCCGGTTTCAACGTTGAGGACGTCTTGAAGGAAGAAATGGATGATGATGAAAATGAAGATGATGAGGATGAAGACGAAGATTTAGATGATGAAGATGAGGACGATGAAGACTACAGTAGTGAATTAGACAGCTTCATCGAAGGAATGGACCCGTCTTTGTTTCAATATCCAGCTTTATCCAAAACAGCATTGAAAACGGGATCCTCATCATCATTAAGTTCTCGTTTGTCAGGCATTAATAACGAAAGAATTGATAGCGACACAACGAGCAAAGTGGAAATGGATGGAATAACAAAGAACGTCAAGGGAAAAGCTGGAAATCGAAATAGTTTCAGCATTATTAACAGAAACAACAATATCAACAAAGGGGATGATAACGATGTAGAGGAAACTGAGAGTAAGCTGAAAATGAGGAAAACAAAAAAGAAAAAGAGGAAAATGACGTCTATGATGAGGACAACGACAGCGGGGGAAGTGGTTCAGGAGCCAAATGAAAGCCATTGGGAAAAAGTTTTTAGTAGCAGGAATAACGACGAATCTAGCAGTGGTGGTCCCCAGACAGCTCCGACCCATAACAACCTGGCCCACGACCAGAAAAAGTCTAGCAGTCATTGGCACCGGGACACTGCTGCTTGGAAAATGGATTCTCAAAAAGCAAAAAGTGCATCTAGAAACACTGGCGATTTGAATTCTTTCTCTAGTCCCTCGTTTTCTTCCTCCTCCTTTCAAAATGATCAGCAGACCGCATTGGATTCAGAAGCCTCGGGAAGAACAATTGGCAGTTTCAGCGAGAGCAGTGTAAGCAACGGCAAAGGTCTAAACTCTGACGGAAAAACTTTATTCCCAACTGCAAGAAGAGGGTCGTCGTTATGCTCGCGTGAAGAATATGAAATATTAAAAGTACGTGAGTAGACTGGTAAAAATAAGAAATACGTGCTACTATATTGCTTTCTTATTAAGCATTTTTGTTGTGCCATCCGAGCTCTTGGTTAGAGTGCATTGAAAAGTAGCGGAAACATCTTTGCTTCCTTCGTATATCAAAACCCGCTTATTAGCCTGACTGCACGTAGTAGGCTTTCCCTGCTTTCCTATAATGCTTCCTTGTTGTGTGTCGTCGTGACTAGCACATATTCCATTTTTTGAGGATCATGGAGTACATATTGAGTAAATTTTTCTTTTCTTTAAATCGAAGCGAGAGTGTAGCATGCAGTCTTCCGGTCTCCACAATTCATAGTTGTTGCCGCTTTTTTTTACGTTTTTCATTCTTGCATTCGGTATTTTTATTGAATTTGAAGTGGAATGAGGTTGCAAGACCTTTTACCTTCCATTTCCATCACTTTTTATTCATCGTAAAGCGGCTGTCGTGCTCTTTTTCTTGCCTTTATTCATGCCTACTATACATAGTGTTTTGTTAAATATATTTTATTTAACGGTTTACTAGCAAACTCCAGATGCTGCAATTGTTCAAACTGCACACTTTTCTCTAGCCAAGTCAAGTACCTTTACACACAAACTATTTAGCCCATGGAAAGCGTAAATATATAAACACAGGAACTGAACGTCTATCAACAACTGTCGAAAATAGCAACCTCTTCAAAGTTTTCTCCCGGATGTACTTCATCCCATAAGTTGCTCGTATATATATATTTTTTTATCTGAAACAGCGTTTTTATACCCTTTTTGCCTCATTTTATTCGCAAAGGAAACAGAATTTTTTTGCAGCACATTTTGCAAGAACAACCAGCAGGTCAGTCCTGTATAGTGCGGCTGTTGCTTAATACTAAATATTTTCGTGCAATTACTGACGAGCACACGTTCTTTTATACGTCTCGGTAATTTTTAGGCTGCATGATTCCCTTGCTTGCTGTTTCCAGTTTAGCCAAGTGGTATTTTGAACTTCCTGTGTCGGACGATTATCATGCTGGCCTCATTCTAGTTTTTCACTCACTTGACTTGGACAAGCACACGTCTAGTACGTTTCCCTAACATGTCTACTCGTTCAGCAGCCGCAACTGGCCAACACCATTTTATTTGCACATGAAATATGAACCGTGTAAATTGGATATGTACGTGGACTCCAAATAAAAAAGGTAAAGAAGTAAGTCAGTCAGTCAGTCAAGTAGGCTCGTCCTTTCTTCTAAAAATCAGTCGATATATCCAACGCACCTAAATTCGAGCAGTACAAGAGCAGTAAAACTGCCAGCTGTCAGCACTACTACGTTGCCACTATGTTTTTTGTCCAAGTTTTCTACACCGTTAGACGTGGCTGGTGCCACGCTTTCTTTTGCCATGCTTGTTTGCTGAGTGGTAAGAAAGTCAATTTCATCCGTCTTTCTCCTCCTTTCTTCTTCATCCTATTTTCCTACTCTTCCTTTTCATTCCCACAAGGACTGTATCCTGGTGCTGGGGCAAATAAAGTTTTTAAATTTTTTGTTTGTCACACTGCGTACACACAGAGAGAGACGATGGAGCTCGTCAACACAGTTTTGGTGTTGTTGCTGCTGCTGCTGCCTAAAGTGCTTACCAGAAAGACTTTCTCTGCGGATCTGTGTCTCGATTTATATTTTATGCAAACAAAACTTTCTCCTCGAGCAGCCATCATGCTAATAATAACGGTAATATCTAGGCACTAGGTGTACACTATTATTATTATCACTTGTTTCGTATTTCAAAAACTTGAAACTATGAGTCCCCTGCTGCGACGATACAAGTGGATAATATTATGAGTGTACAACTTGTTCTCGTAGTTTTTCCAAGGCTGGCGTATCCGGACCTTTTTCTTATTCATGCATGCATGCCAACAAGAACTTATTACTGCTGTTGCTGCTTCAACTCTATAGCTCATGTAATATCATACCAAAGAAGTAATATGCAAGAGAGCAGTAGTTTGCAAGTGCAGGGCTTAAGTCGACACCCTAGTCTATGGGTCCTCCTATTCTCCTAGTTGTGTGGACTCTTGGGAAATAGTGTCAGGAAATTCTGGAAAAGTTTTTTCATGGATGACTAGACTGGGAAGTCGACAGTCCAATTTCATCCATAAATCTTCATACGTCTTATTCGTTTCTCTTTTCGTGTAAGCACACGCAATAGGGTCTATCACTTTATAAAATACACAGGAGTCTGTCGTTTGAGAGGAAGAGAAGAGGCATCTCGTCCTATCTCTGGCCTTATCCCTTTTTATTCTCACAAGGAACGTTAAAACTTTCTCGTCCTTTCCTTCCTTGGCCGTTTTATATCGTATTACGGAAACGCAAACGTATTACTACCTATTATCTCACAAAAATTGTTAACAGTCTGTATGTGAGCACTTTGTGCCGTTGAATATTACTACGCTTGTTTCTGGGGTCGAGTGAAAGGGTAGTGACACAGTAACTGGAGCTCATTCAAAATCTCATGGTAGATCAGCATGCGTCACTCTTTTCAGAAGTGGCTCTCCAGCAGCATATATGATGCTTTCCTTTCTTCAAAATTACAATATTTACTAAAGATTTAGATGGAACTTAAGATTTACAAAACTCGCATAATGTATAAAGTAGAAGAATAGAAAATTCTTTGTAGCGCTTGAAATTTATTATGCGAGCATGTTTACTCATTTCGCTAATTCAACAAAGTTTTTAATATATTCCGCACTTCTTTTCTGTAGTGGCACGTTCCTCTACACAGAAATGAAAATTAGGTAGGTGCATTAAGTGTTTTCTTTCTAAAACTTGATATCCAAACACAAAAATTACTAGGGCGGATATTTTTATGATGCGCTGCTATATGAAATGGGCTGACTTTCTTTGAAATGATGCGAGTCTTGCTAAAAGCCTGCTCTTTTATTTGCAACTTTTATTATGCACGTTTTTTGTTGACGTGAGCTGTAAGTAGAACTACACATATGTCTTTGAATCAGAATAAGTATTTTTGACGAGTAGAAGGACTGCTTGTTTTCTGCTCTTGTTGTTTTTCTGCATACGTTATTTCGCACAAAAGACACTGACCCGTTTTCTTTCCAAACATCTGGTAAATTTGATATTCTTGAAGAGAAATCAGCAAACGCAAAAAGTCATGGAAAGAGTCATGACCCAATGCAAAATATTATTATGTAATAATATTTTTTCCCCATTTTTTATTTGCTACTCTCAAACTCCAGTGGGTTTCTTGTTATTTCTATATGTCTATGTATAGATGTGTTTATGTTTTACTGCTCTCGTATGCTTCAGAAATCTGCCAAACTAAGACCGCGCAGTACTCTATCTCTGCTTCTTTGCCAATAGAACCGGAATATGAAGAGAATGTAAATTGTGACATTTTCCGCCTGCGATATTTTTTTTAGTAAAAATCAGCAAAAAGGGATCGAAATAAAAAACTTATATATATCCCATTCTGAACTGGATCGCATTTTATGTGCTATGTTATTATTATTATTATTTTATTATATAGGATGCCTTGCTGATTTACAATCATCAACATTTGATTGGAGACAGTCGGTTCAAAAAGAAGAAAAAGCAGAATGGCGGAAGCACAAAGCGCTCAAAACATTCTCGTAGCTATCACAAGAGAGTTAACCGTAATGGTGGTAGTAGAAAAAATGACAATGATGAAGACGACAACAACCAAGACGGTGATGCTGATGAGAACACGGAGGACGCAGAGGTACAGACTGATGCAGATGACAACGACGTGGAAGATGACAGCGATGAAGTTGTAGATAACGCTTTTAGGCGGCAGAAGGAAGACGAATCTACTTTCCAAAAAGAGTACTTGCTAAGTCTGATGTTTGCACATTTTGACCAGAATAATAATGGGAAACTGGATTATGCGGAACTCCAGAAGGTAGAAAAAACATTTTTATTCCCCTTACATCTTCATAATATGTAATGTGTGCGCAATGCCATGCATGTATACATTTTTTCGTTTGGGAGAAACATTCCTTTTATTTCTTTCCTCTGTGGTGACATCCGTTCCACTTGCACTACTTGCCACAAGATTATCCCACAATCATCTCGGGTCACATAAGGGAACATGCTTTCAAACTAAACGACCACAATTTCTTTTCCCTTCTTTTCTTTTATTTTCTCATGACTGGTCTAAATGTGCTTGCCTCCACCTACTACTACCACCAAAACCGACTATCATTGTGCCTTATCCATTTTTCTCTCTTTTTGTGCGCAAAGGTTGGAATGGAACAAAAAATCGAGCGACCCGCTACAATCCACTGTCACCTTGTAGACTTTCTACGCTTTGATGACATGGATCACGACAGTCTCATAAGTCCAAATGAATTCTATGCTGCTTTCACCAAGCTCTATAGTGAGTAAATATCCAACTTTTTCTTCACTATTTTTGCAAAGGAACATATCGCATACCAGATTTTTCTCCTGAAAGCAAAAATCTACGCTCAATGGCACAGTATTTTCAAACAAAGTTTGAGTAGTTTATTGTGTGATAGAGTTTGTTGATGCTCTCAGGAAGAAGAATCAGTGAAGCTCTTTCAAGATTTCTCATTCTAAAATCAGAAAATTTAATCTTAAACGCAATATTTATCATCAACATCATATGCTTCAGTTGCTACTTGACTTTTTCCCTTTCTTTTCTCTTCTCTTTGACGAAAGAAAACTTTTTTTTTTGCAAAAACTTTTCCATACACAGGCATGTCCATACTTGGGATGGGAAAACCTCGGTCCCCAATACATCTCACTGCTCGAGTTGGCGATATGCTGGAAATTAAATGTGGTGTTGGGGCAGGTTCCGTTTCAGCAGTACCGGGCCAAAGAAGGAGCAGGATTTCAATGGGTAATGGTGGTGTTGCTGCTGCCAGTTCAGGCAGTAATCTTGTTGTTGATGATGATGATATTTTCAACGATGAGGGTGAACTTGATGATGATGATGATCGAACAGGAAATGAAAAGGAGGATGATTTAGACTACAATCAAGTATCTGATAGAACTTCTCGTAACGATCGTGCAGATAGAGTTTCTCGGAAAGCTTCGTCCTCACCAGTGCTTCCAACAACCCAGTGGTACCGTTACGGCGTTGATGTGTCAAAGTTGATCAATTTGGGAGAGCAGTTCCAGATACACAAAGACGGCACGCTGCTCATCAATAGAGTGGAATTAATACATGCTGGCAATTACTCTTGCAATTTCGATGACAGTGGGAAAGAGAAAGTCATTCAACAACCATATGTTCTGGCTGTGCAGAGTAAGTTGTAATTTGTAATAAATGCTTAGTAGGTTGTATATGTAGTTTGTTTAATGCACTCTGCTGTTCATTTCATGTTATAGATATTATAATATGTTCTTCATGCCTTTCCCAAATACTTACTACCAACCACATATTTCCTACTTTTATCATACTCATGTACCATAAAAAGGATTGATGTTTTCAGCGACTGCCCTGTTGTCGGTCGTGTAAACTGATAATGAGTTGGTGATTATGGGGGTGATAATGGTAATGACAATGATAATGACCCTTAAAACCTTAGTCTGTTTCAGAAATGGTTATAGTGAATTAACCTGTATGCATGAGTTTAATGCTCCATTCCCCTTGAAATCTTTTTTCTCTGGATTTTTGTTATATAACCACAAGCTATGTAGTTTGAGCCACATAGAATGAATAGGATAGGCTCATCCATTCTGGATAATCATGATTATGACTATGCTCATATAATCTAGTCAAGCTCAAGTCATTGCATCTTTCTGGTTAGCTGCCTGAAATCAAATGGCGTCTCCCTTTTCTCCTGCTTGCTTGTTTTCCGGGGATTTCTCTTGGGTAAAATATAACAATTTTACTGGGTTCCTAGTTACTTTTTTACTTTCAGGCTCAAGTACAAACACATACACCATATAAAACTTTACACTTCTCATTTGTATGCCAGCAGAGAATAATGTAATATATGAGGCGATGGTGGTGATGGCAGTATTCAGATTGCAGAAGTAATAGGGGAAAGGCGAGAAAAGCTGTAGGGAAAATCATTGAAGGGAAAACATTTTGTTAGCAAAGTTGTTCAATTATGAGCTGACAGAAGGATGATTACAAGATAAATCTTGCACCCTTCTTTGAGTAGAACATGAGTTTTTTGTGCTGATGTTGTTGATCGCACTGAATCATGCTGGCTGGGTCGTTAATCCAGCCAAATTCTTTATACTAGTGTGAAATAGTGTGAATAAAATAGAAGAAAATAAAAGAAATCGTAGCCTTGCTTGGATTTATATAGTATGTTTTCAAATGTATAGGCAATACAACCAATGGTTTATTTATTGTGGGCTGTGTACCATTCTTGACATAATGTGCAAAGTGAAAGTCTGTTTATATATTACCTTTACCTTTCACTGGAACGATAATGATTGGAAATTGTATGAAACAAGCAGAAAATGAATGAAATGGGCATCCCTTGCTTATGATCCCTTCATGGGTAAATCATTGGAGCAAATAATTCTCAACGAACGAGAGCAGCCCATCATGATCCCTTTTCGAGAATACAAAAGAAAAGAAAAATGAATTGGGCTTGTTCTCCCAATATATAAAGTTTGTAAGTGAGACTAGCTGGAATGGTAACATTTATTCTTTCTTTGTTGTCTTTCGAACTATAGTGGCTCCAGATGTAAAAGTTCGTCCGCACATAAAGTGGGAGCGACCAGGACAGGATGTATCAATGGAATGTAGGGCTCAGGGCGAGCCCTTGCCTGTAGTCCGGTGGTTGAAAAATGACAATCTGGTGATTCCGTCAAAGAATAAGTACACAATAACAGGAGATGGGATTACTCTCAAAGTGAAGGATATAAATTTCTCCGATACGGGAGCTTACATGTGTCAAATATCGAACGAAGCTGGGAAAACGATTGACATCAGCTCTCTTGTGGTCATCGATGAGCAAGCACTGCCTCCTGGTAAGAACCAAAATGTGATGATAGAGAAATGTTACTTTGGAGCTGTACAGTGAAAGGAAATACTTTATGAAGTACTTTCGATTCGGTTCATTCATTCATTCATCGTCCTGAGGGGGATGTTGTGCCAAAATATGGTGGCACCGTTTTTTATGGTGATGGGATTGCATTGATATTACCCCATATCCTATGATGCAATCCACCATTTTCATCAATTCCATTACCGTATATATACTGTTGTATTCGTGCAGACGGCATGTGCTTTACACTGATATGTCTAAATTAAGCACACTTGTATAAATATGAATGAGTCTAACGTAATTGGAAGATTAGATGGATGGATGCACTTACTAATATAAGCTAACTTATAGTATTTATCCATGTATCGTTTTCTTTTGAAATGCTCACTCTCCTTCATTTTTTGAATTCAGTACAATACAACGAATCGCAATTTCTCGTATTCCACGACCGCGGCATTTCTACCTACGACCCGGAAAACTGCAGACTTCAGCATCAAATTCTTGCCACAGATATTATTCCAGGAACTCAGGTAAAACGAGCTTTTTTATTTCTTTTCTAGAGTAGCAAAGTCGGCTTAAGACATGTGCAAAATGCCACATTTTATATTTCCATGCATAAATTTTTGGTATTTGCATGGTTTGCCCCTCATGGTGCAAATTGACAAAGTTGTAGTTGGAGCAGGGCTCCGAAAAAGTTTCCATAAATATTTAATATGCAATTTCAAAAGAAAAAGTGGAACAAGAAATGGTAAAAAATAAGTAATACACGTATACAGTAGAAAGAATTCTTCTATGGCATGGAGCACGAAAACCTCCCATATGTAGTAGAGGAGCTCGAAAGGGAAAAAAGCAATAAATATTCCGGCAGAGAAGTTGTCACACATTTATTTTATGATACATGCTTTCAGAGAGATTACATCTGTGGCTCGTCAACCCCTTCGTCGTGTGAATGGGGCCGTGCCATCCGAGTGTCGTCCGTGTACGTGTACGCTTCTCAGCCAAAACTGAGTCGGGTGCTGATTATCTCCATTTCACAAATGGTCGTTGTTGATGTTGTATCAACGGACGGACTTCCTGTGGAGCTTCATTACGTTCCTCAAGTGGACCAAGTCTGGATCCAATGTAGGAAGAGTAAGGAACCGTACTCTATTAAAACACTTCAGATCATTCGCGGTGCAAAAGAGAAAAAGAAGCATCGTGCGGTTCGGCCCAAGCCTTTGGTCTCACTTGAGGCTGACCTCGTTCAAAATGTTTTTCTGCCACCGGCTCACTCGCCATTCATTTCTATTCCCTCCCCGTCATCCTCATTGTCGTCTTCATCATCATCATCCTCTTCAGCATCCTTTTGGCACGCCTACATTTCTCATAAAAATACAAGAGGACTGTACAAAATGGACTTGAGAACGCTTCGTTATACAAAGTCCATCGATCTCACATCGTACAACTGTTTACCTGAGCAAGTCCATTTTGCTGCCTTGTGTAAGTCAACAAAAATGCTTTCTTTTCAAAACCCCTCTGCTGCTTACTCACTTTTCTAAGTACACTTGAAAGTCTATGATGAATCTCTGTTGTAATCATCATCATTACTGCGAGCTCGTTATGAAAACAGGTTATGCATACAAAAATAATAATATGCCATTTTACATTGATTCCATTTGAGTGCATCACTAGAAAATTCATTTCCACTTGTTATTTTTGCATAATGCTCTTTTTCTCCTGCCTCTTGTGGTTCGCCCATTCAAGGCAGGCTCAAAAAGAAGTGGAAAGATGATTTTCGTCAACAGATGAAACGAGCGTGCATGCCGTGAAAATTGGAGAAAATTTCAGTTTCGCAACATACACTTAGTTTTTAGTTTACATCCATATTACATTATGTAGATCACAACTTCAATCTGCAAAAAATCTTAAAACAATAGAGATTCTATTGCTACTAGCATTGCTAATAGTTGGAGAAAAAGAAATCTAGTTGTCACTTTGCTAGTAGCAAACGGTGTTTGAAAAGCGCCATTTTTTATTCAGGTCTTTATCAATACCATTTCTCTGTCGCAGATGGCTTTATTATTCTGGAATGCAAAGAACCAGTTTTGCATCAACCCACCGGGCAGCTTGTGCTTGATTCTATATCCGATGCCATTATCGGCTACAAGGCCGATCTGAATGGAGCCTCCTTTTTGAGTCCAGATAGCCGGAAACTGGTAACTTTGGTTCAGAATCGCCATGATCATTCCGGAGGTACCACACTGCTTCTACAACATGTAGAAGGTACGTTTTTACTCTTACGTGTAGCAACTGGCAACTTCTCAAGCATATCATGTTATCATTGTTAGAGACATTTTATGCTTTTCCTGTAACAAGATTATCATTGATTTTTTAAAACGCTTATAAAATGATAGATGAATGATGAAAACATATATTCACTTTATATTATGGAATCCAAATACGCATTTATAGATGAAAGTGGATAGAAAAATTAGATTACTTGGCACGCTGTAAATATTTTACCTAAACATTCAAGTTTACATATTGATGCTTTGATGAACATTAATGTTTTTGGTCGTGTAGTTGAAAAAAGCTTTTACTGGATACACAGTTGCGTTTCCCCAAAAATAGAATTGTTTTTGAATGTGTATACAATCAAAACCCATAATCAATGACGATTTTTATTATTCTATATTTTTGCTTTAGGATGTTATGGAACATACACACGAAAAATGGTTTCGTATCTGACATGATCCATGGGTAAAATGGCAGAGTTTTAACATAAATTTATTTTCGTTTTTTCAGCGAACGGGCTCCGGATTGCGTTCGATGTGAGCACATCATTAAATATAAGTGATGTAGCATTTTTCCCGTCCCAGCGCTTTCATAGTTATGACCTATATGCTACTGCCGTCGATAAGGAAGATGTACTTTTTGTCGACTTGCACTCAGGTTTGTTACACACACACGTTATGATGAATTACCCTTACAATGTCCGGTCTTGCTTTTAAAAAATTGAGCAATTTTCTCGTAGCTTTTAAGACTAATATGATTTACTCTGATGGCTGTGCCGGTCTAATGCTCTATGCTATGAAAAAAGTGTTTCACATTGTGAAAACACTGCTTTCGTCCTGTTGTCCTTTTCCGCAAATATGCGGTAATATGCTCATTTGCTTCTTTGCACATGTTATAGGCAATGTGGAGTTAGTGCCGGGGGTCGGTCGAGCCCTACAAAATCCATCCTGGGAACGAGCCCAGCGTCCAATTGCCTCTGAGGACGTTTTTGGCAAGTACTTGGTAACCCCATCGAATTCGGCTATTTATGTTGTAAATGGGAAAACACACACTGTGAACTGCGAGATAGTTGGTATGACCAAACCCGACCTGGCTGTGTGGCTGTAAAAGGAAAATTTATACAAAAGTGTAAACATAAAACTAGTGATATGAAATTATTAGTTTTTACAATATCACAGCACCTAAGATATGTAGGCAAATACATATATACTTGATTGGCCATGTTTAAAGAATATTCAACTACGTATGATGATTATAGGGAAACTTTTTACAACTTCTAGATCTTGTTTCCTGACACACTCTATAGTAGAATACTCAATGTAATCTGCAATATTTACATGTGAGCTTTTTGTATGATTTTTGCAATCTTAAACAGGAAATGCTTTGGGGTGAGGATATGACAACATCTTGTGCAGCGATAATAATGGCTTGATTTTTATCAGTACATTTATCGATTAATGTATCAATTTGTATAATAATTTCTCAGGAAATTCATGCGAGTTTCTGAACCATTTTTGTGCAATACAGATATACTACGGAAGCTAACCGATATTATATATATTATATCCATCAACGAATCCTAATAATCTGAGGTAGTTTTTAAAGAACATATATAGTAAGCACGAAATTAAGTTTTATGAAAGGTATGGCGTGAATATATTGTGCTGCTTAAAGTGTGTGTGTACAAAGTAATAATAATAAAACGATCAATAAAAGTTAAATGGTTTAGTTCTCTTAGTACACAGTCTCACAGTGTAGTACACGGTTTCGAGTGAATTTTAGCAAAATTTATTCTCCAATCAAGACATCAATAAATAACACACATGGCACAAAGTACTTTAATTAAGATATCTATTGATAAATCGATTGTTATAATAAATTTATATAAAACACATTGGAATTGAGAAACGGTGAAAATAAAATATTTATATTAAAGCTGACACATCACTTGAAACAAAACAAATAATGTTGTATGCTCTATGTCTTATGCATTCTTTTCTAATTGTGACTTGAGCTTAACTTTCTCTAATTTTTGAGCTTCATCAGTCTCGTCAAATTCATTTATTCGTACTCAATCATTATCATCATTATCAATTATCATTATCGTTGGAATGTTTTAATATTGCTGATAATTTTCTCAAAAAGCGAAAGATCACAATAGCACAACAATTCCATCCACGAATCCTTTTTTACCAAGCACGCAGAGCTAGTAGTTTTTTTGTTCATACGAGACAGCTTAGAAACCCCGGAGAAATGTCCTGTTGTCCTATTAAACTTCACCAAAGCTTCAAAGAGGAAGTTTCCTGGTTTCGTTTGGAGAGCGACAACAACCACTTCAGAAGAGCCCATCTCAGCATCGCCTCCACTACCATAAGCACCTCCTGGCCTTTTTCTACTGTCGTTGATCATTCCGCAAGCTGTAATTGTTGCCACTTTCAATGGAGTACATTCTCGAGGCAAATTGTTGTTTATAGTCTGCGCAACTATTTCTGCCGCTGATTTTATAAATGTAAAATTATAGATACATGCTGTTGGTGGAATGCATGCACAATACTCTGTCGGAATTTCCGCTTCTTTACACGATCTCATTGGGATCTTTGTAAAGGGACTGATACCTCGGCTCCTGACACTTGCAACCGTTTCTTCACTAAATCGCCAATACGCATTTAGTAGCTGTTTAAAGCTTTCATGAATATCAAAAGGTGTTACAAGATTTCTGCAAGTAAACCAGCAGAGCAACATTATAAAAACATTTTTACAACTATAGAGGTAATTAATATTGAATGTAAATCAAAGTCTAACTTTGCATTGTACTGTAATGCATCTATCCATGCCCAGTGTACTCTTGCCACTGACGGTGGTAGTTTTATCCATAAGGTTGGCAACTTATCTTCAAACCATCCCGCCGTTGTTGTTCTAACCTCTAGAAATCGATAACCGTGGTCACTCATGACATAAAGAACCTTGAGAATTGGATAATTTTTATTCAGTGAGAACTCTTTTATTTAAAGCTTTATTTAATTTGAATGAGCACCGTGTTTTCCAGCAAACCCTTTTCATAAAGTCTTATTAACGTTTTGGCTAACGTTAAATCTGCGAGTTGCAAATTGTTCATGTCAAAATGAGTTAAATCGGTTAACCAAGTTGTCAAAAAGTAGGGTATTTTTCTAGATTCGGCTAACTCTGCTAAATCAACAACGTAGTTTAGGATAATTTCCTCGGGTCGCTGATATCCAATGCAGTCAATTAAATCTTCCTATTATACCAAATATTACGTAATATTTTAACATAATATTTTTTAATCTACAATATTTAGATTTCTCCTTACACCACCGCCCTTTTCTTCATATGCCGCAAGCATAAATGGTCTCGGATAAATATCTAGGAAATTTCGGGGTCTAAGAAATCCGGTCTTCAAATAGTTGAAAGTAGCAATTCTAGGAGAATCTAAAGTTTTCAATAAGGTTTGGTTAAGCTGGATTATCAAAGCATTTGTTCGTATCATGTTACCTTCCAGATGACCAGTTAAGTAGTTGAGTTCGCTAAACTTTTTCCAAATGTAAGGACAGTCATCTTGAGGAACGGAGTTGTTGGCAAAACATTCTTTTACCAATTCTCCTACAGAGAGTGAAGACATCAACGGTACTAAATTAGGGAAAGTATTCTCGCCCACTAGAATCAAAAGAAGTTCACCTTAGATGTACATTGAATAAGAGTGTACAGTAGATATATAATATGCTTTTCACCTTTGTTGTAGCCCACCATCTCCACCGACTTGATGACATTTTCAAGAAAATCTTTGGTTTTATGCATGAAGCGGTGAAAGTTGCCCCGAGAAGTCGAGTCTAAACCTAACACCAAAATATTTGGAGGTCGGCCATAGTCACGGAACCTCTCGCATAGTTTATCAAGTTTTAGATCTCCTCGACCTGCAAGACAATCCTCCCACCAAGACAGCTTCCTTGACATGTTAACTTCAGTAGGTTCATCTCCAAATCTTGCAATCATGTGAAAGTTTGTGTACGTAAAGAATCCAGGAAAAAATCCCTTGACCTTGCAAGTAACTTTTATGAAACTAGATTTTGGTCTTGTAAATATTTCCATTTGACGACAATCTTCAGAATATCTAAATTGTTGATGAAATAATGTAAGCATTTACTAAACTACTCTATAGGAAAAGTTTTGTTTTGTCTGATTTTTACCGGTACAAACTGTCTGCTTCCATATTATACGAGTCGATTGCCTGCTCAACTCGTTCAATTGCATTGTAGCAGCATGTTATTTGATCTAAAGTATATCCTATAGATTTCAACGCACCATCATTGATGATGACAACCTGTGAAAAGTTTACACGTCAACTTATTATTATATAGTTTTAAAAGCTGCGTAACTTAAAATTAATTATATACATCTTCTTCCACGTAAGTCAGGTTCATATAAGTATCAGAACATTTGAATTTCGTCGGAGGTCCTACAAACCGCCGAATTCCATCGTCCCATACATCAAAATCTGGAATTCTACATTTTTCCGTGTCCACAAGAAAGCTTTCATTGTTTATTGAACGTAAATCTGTCATATAATAAATGAGTATTAATGTACTTTAAATTTTCCGATACAATGTTTGGGTATTTGGGTTTGTATTATACAAAATTATAAAAATGTAATCATTACAATTATTCTTAAGATCTATCGTAATTTCATCGTCATCTTCCAAATGATTCTGCCGGAAATGTGAGAGCAGTATGATGATTAAAAAGCTAGTTCCCAAGAAGCAAAGACAAAAAAAGAAAAATTTCAGCGTTTTTCTGCTGTTGCGTCTCCGTTTACCCCGTCGTGCACAAAATAGAGCATGAAAGTTTGTCCTGGTTTTTATAACCATTCTTAGATGAAATCACCTCCGTCCGTGATTTTACAATGTGACACTTTAAAAATGGAAAACGAGAACAAACTTCCAAAAGTATATCTATAATATACGTTCACATTCACATCTTAAATGATTTTCACTGTGCAAGAACCAAGTGTTTCAGTTCACCCCAAACACAAAGGCTTTGAATGAGGTGAGCAGTTTTACATGTAGTCACAGTTCGAAAAGCGATAACTAACGTATTTTGGTTGACTAATGATTTCACAACTGAAAAATTGAGTTAAAAATGTAATAATCTGTGGTATTTAATTTTGACTTTTCAAGTTCCATACTATAATATTTTTGTCGTTTCTTATTTGTATTGTTCCGAGCACGACGCAGATATGAGAAGTGGTACAACGCATCAAGTCTAGCTGTTGATACTTTGTAAAGCATCACCAAATTTATACCCGTCATTTTCACTGAAATGTTATTTTAGCTTTCAACTGTTGAATTAAAATTTTTGCAAACTTAGCGCAAACATGGAATTACCACAGAACAGATACTTCGGCTAAAGGGAATCGCTAGATATTGTTGGGGATAAGTCAAACAATCATAACACAAAACTTTTGATCAAATATTCATGGACACGAATATATATAATTAGATGGTAAAGGAAAAACAACTATATGTGAGTTTCAAAGCATTACCGATTTTGTTTGACTCCCATGTTTACTATAGACTCAATGTATACGTAAATGAGAAGTACTACGATGTAATATGCTCCATAATATTCATATTGTATATTCGTTTGCTGGAACCCGAGCCCTGCTAAAATATCCAATACCGAGTTGTATAAACAATAAAATGATCGATTTTTGAAAATTCATAAACTATTTATAGATGAAACCTCCTTCCAAAGTAGATAAAGCATAGTCATCAAAAGTCGATTCCACTCAGACATATATATTTGGAAAACCCTTGATTTTCTGGCAAAGCTAGGTTGATGCAAAGGTGAATATATTGTATGTGTGAAGAATAAAATATATTTGTGTGTGATAGAGGAAGCATAATTTGGGGAAAACTTAAAGGCACATAAATTTAAATTGCACGCATGTATCAAAATAATGAAAAATCATCGAATCAGGAACGGCCATTGCACTATAAATTTATTCCTTTTTCGGGTATTCAATTCATAGCTTTGAATAGAAGTAGCAATAATTTTCGAGACTCTTCTTGGCATAAGTAAGAGTGTCATCATGCTCTCTACAGGTATTTTATTGTTGCATAATTCAAAACACCATACACAATACATCGGAAAGTATACAACAATAGGATATCACTGTATTTAATCGTAGGCTAAACAAAACTACCAGCCTTAATCAACAATTTAGTCTGACAGTGACAGGAAGTATAACATTGACAAGAGACGGAACAAAAATATGATATGAAAGAAGATATGAAAAAATGAATTATATAATACAGTAACACATAATTACTTATTATTACTTTAATTTTCCATAGCCGATAGTGCATCTATTACTTTCTACCAACAATGACTAAAACATTCAACATTACACTGATATCGTCAAAGTTCCAATTTTAACGGTGTGGTCATTTTACAGCTAACTACAACTGCTTATCAGACGTTTTGTCAACAGTAAAAATAGACTAGAATTTGTCAACAATGTATGTTTTTGTACGGTCAAGATACAAGGGTTTCAAGGTAAGACGAATTACAGTTTTCACATCAAAATACAAGACTGCATTTTGGATTCCTGACGGCTTGCTAAGTCCATCACATTTTAATATACTCTATATATGAACATTAAAGTGCAGCTCAATCATACTGCAAAGGTATTTTGAAGTTTTCCGATTGAACAAACGCACTAGTAAAGTCCTCCATTTTAAAAATTATGCTAAAACAGCATGCTGCAAACTTTAATGAGTAACGAGGACGAAATACTTGTAACACTGGGATCGCAAACATTTGCAATAAGCCACCAATGTTTTAAAATGGAATGATCAAATTGTTCAACTAACTTTACATACACATATTATTATTCCTAAGAATAAACAACGATCGTAGTCATATTAGTACAGAGAAAATGAGTACGCTGTATGTACGCTTAGGCGTGGAGAAATAGGATGCAATATTTCTAACTGTATGCAATTTTACTGACAGCTCTTCCTGACTCACGTTCATGCATTCATTTGTAGATTTACAATTCCTAGCTTTAAACATCATAAGAAATACTAACTTTTTGATTGGCACCTGAGTTTAAGAGTTAATTAATACAATATTTGAATTAATGAATACAATACGTACGGACTATTTATAACTCACTTCAGTCAAAGTAAAAAAGTAATGAAGTTTAAAAATAAAATGATTATGCTTTAAGAACAAATACATTTACAAATAAATAAATACAAACAGTTTAAGTTGCCAAACAAAAACAGATTTTTTCGAGGAAGTCATTTTTAACACAACTGACATCAGTTGTAATTTTATTCATACGAAGCAGTTCTCCTACAATCGAAAAACTCCGACGAGTAGAGTCAGATTCTACAGTAGCTTCAAAGAGAAATTCCCCTGGAACAGTTTCAAATGCCACAACATAAGTTGCAATGCTACTTGCATTGCGCGCCAGCCCATTCTCTGTGTTTGCTTCTTCAATTACGCCGCCAGCAGTGACTTTATGTAATTTTAATTGTGCACAAACTTTGGGTAATTGTTCGTTGATGTGGCTAATTGCTTTTCTCGCCGCAGCAATTATGCGGCTGTCACTGGTGTTAAGTTTGCGCGGGGCAACGCATGCACACAGATTGTCGGAAATCCCAGCTTCCGGACATTTTCTTGTAACAGGAATCTCTTCAAGCAACGTTCTGCCAAATTTTCTTGGTATTGGCTCACCTTCAAACGATTTGGAATCTGGAATATCATCGATGTCAGTGAAGGTTGTCAAGATATGAACTAGTGTTTTGTACAAATCGAGTGGTGATGTCAGTCTCCTAAAAATATTACCAAACGTAAGCTAAACAACATTTTACATTTTACGCTAAAATATGCTGGAGTGTTGCATTTGCGGTTCTTACAAAGAATTTTGTTGCAAGGAAGGAAGCCATGTTGGAAACTCTTGACGAATCCTTTCAGGCAGATACACCCAAAAGTTGGGCAGTTTGTCTTCCTGCCAGCCAGCAAAAGTTTCCCTGATCATGCCGTATCGGTAGCCATGATCGCTCATAAAAAACAGTATGGTATTACTGAGATCAAGATTCTTCAAAAATTCAAAGTAGGATGTATCAGCATACTGAGCTGCATTTAAATCACCGTGCGCTAGATTCGTTAGCCAAGTGTAAATGAATGCGGGTGTGCTGTTTTTAGCTGACATGGTCAGCATGTCCCCGATGAATTTATGAATCGTTTCGTCCACCGTTTTGCTTCCAATGCAGTCAATTGAGAAAGTCTGTTTAAACAATAAATTCCTTTTAACTGAGATTCTTTTATGTATTGAATACGACGAAATAATGAATTTTTACTTACAACGCTGGGTGAATGGTAATGTACTCCCAACATAAAGGGTCTAAAATAATAGTCTACAGGTTGCTCTACAAAACCAGTCTTAAAGTAGTTGAATAAAAATTGTTACTATTTTCAAACTGCTTTTGCAAGACGTGTATGAGTTCACAGAGCTGGAGCTAAGCATGGTTAGGCATAGTACGTATGACGTGTAGTAGTTTCTATTGTAAGCGATCTTTTCATAATAATATATGCGAAGATGTTTAAGCCACAATGAGCTTCGAAAGTACCATTTCCGGGATTTGAAGCCTAGTGTTGGCTTTACAATTAAATTATATACATCGTTGATGGTGAAAAGTGTAAAGGTAATGGTAAATTGATCTACTCACCGCCACAGGAATGAATTCACAGAAAAATATATGCCTTTCAACATTTTTTCCTTGCATTATTTCTAGTATTGAAACAGCTTGTGAGATTTTCATATTTGAAATAAGATTTACTCGTAACATGAAAAGCGTACTAGATAAAGATGTTCTTTAAAATCACTGCATGATTTTGTATCTGATATAAAATAACTACTTTCAATGCTCTGTCTAAACACGTTTAGTTTCATTTTATGGGCTTATTCACGTCTGGCAAAAGCAGTTTGAAAAAGTAACAATTATTGGCAAACTTTAAAATAGTTAAACGTTGCTAGCAGTGGGACATCCTCTATCAACGCCGTCAAATATTTGGCTTCATCAAATTTTTTCCACAGGAAGGGGCATAAATCTTGACGAGTGTTCTGAGAGAAATAGCAGATTTTTGTTAGGTCTTGTATTTGGTATCCGCTGATGAAAGACACAGCATTGGGAAATGTGTTTTCTCCAACTTTTGTGTAGCCCAGCATTTCCACAGCTCCTATCTCTTGCAAATACTGTCTAGTCTTTTTCATGTTTCTCTGAAAGCTTAAACGGGACATGGAATCGATTCCTAAAAGAACCACATTTGGAGGAGGTTTGGACAGTTTATTAGAACTATTTGCACTTTCACTTTGAAATTTCTGTGACGGATTGTTTGGGTCCTTGGAATTATTTTCATCGGAAACATGGTTCTCTGCACTAGAAGAACCGGAACGACTACCTAATTCAGTATTTGTTTCTTCGTTAATCCCATTATCAGATCTATTAGACCAATAAGCTATTTTTTGAAATGTCTTTGAGCTTCTATTTGGCAGTGGTACGGCATGGAAATTTCGATATACTACATCATTCGGCAACGGCCAGTATTTTGAGGTGCAAATAACTCGGATATACTCGTCATTCAAAGGAGTTAGCACGTCCATCGGCTTGCAAGCTTGTGAAAACCTATTAGAAAGTTAAAGAATTCATTATGTCAATGTTGTGTCTCTGTACCATGGGTTTTTTGGAACTATTATATACGTACAGAATTTGTAAATCTGCGTATTCATTGTAATGCTCTGGAGACTGATGAACACGCTCGATTGTCCGATAGCAACACGAAACAGATTTAAGCGAATATCCTGATTCATACAGAGCCGAGACATTTATGATGAGATTCTGAATTGTAGAGTAAGAAGATTTCAATTAAAGCATGATAAAAGATGCAACCCGATTTCTTTATGAAATAATGCTTCCACTCTACCGATTCTTCAGTATACGTCCACTTTTTGTTGTCTCGACAGTGGTTTCGTCGAGGTTCGTTGCTCAAAAAAGGAAGTATGGACTTGTCCCATGCACTCACGTTCAATATACGGCATGTTGGAGTATTGACAATATATCCCATTTTTAAATGTTCATCACCTTCCAGGAAATCTAAAAGAGAATATTATATAAAGAAATCAATTATTAGTATAAAATGTTGCGCTTAATAGCGAGTTTTAATATGTTATAGCGATAATGTGTTATTATTTACAATTAAAGCGGCCACTTGGTGGGCTCGAGCCCATAAATGTAAGCACCACTTGGACCGAATATGTTATAACAAAAATGATGCACAGGACAATAAACGACCGAACCCATAGCTTTCGGCCCCGACTGTGTCCCCGGAAGGAAAGTCTGAGTGGCAACATTATCCCTGATCTGATGACTTTCTACTGATGTCGAGTTCATGGTTTTCCTTCACATTTTTTCTTTAGCTTACAATGTGGATGTGTTTTGTTAATGTTTCGTGTACTCTTCACTCTGAACTCGACTAGTAGCGAACGACACGCAAATTCATTTTTGACCTTGATGTCTCTGTGTTGGATAATGGAGATTTCTTGATCTCAGTCTGAATGGCCAAGTGTTACATCGTCCTTTCCTTACACTGAGATTGGCAATGGTACAAAGAAAGCAACTAATATCAGGTTGTTAGTTAGAAAGTCACACGATTATGCTCTTCAGAATCAACTATAAAAAATAGTCTTCCATCCACGTTGACAGCAGCGATCGATTTCCTCTCTGGAAGCGAATAACAATACATTAACCCAATCAGTTAAGTGTGTTTGCTTTGCTAGCACAAAACACCATACAATTCCATACTACTTTTGTAAAGCCGCATTGTTATATGGTTTCTCTGTAAAAATAACTCAATGCAGATATGCAGCATAATTATAAAGAAAGGCAACGTCCTTATCTGTGCGCTGCATTATGATAGTATATCCAAAAGAAACCTCACTTGTCTATCCAGAGAAAAGAGAAAGATATATGAGAACAATAGCATTCTTTTCCGACTTCTAGAAAGCTGTTTATATTATGTTTGCGCCTTTCAATGTGACTACAAAATTAGTTTATGAAATGGCCGAAGATATGCTATTTAAGCCACTAATTATCTGATTCAGTGAGGAGTGTGCTTTAGACTGTATTACAATGGCTACTAATGTCATTGTAATATTATAGCACACAGCAAACAAAGACAGAGAAAATGTCATCCAAGTGCTTACATTGCTACGTTCACTGAAAGGGTAATTGAGCAAGCTATAACTTAGCTATATGGGTATTTAGTAAAGTTGTTGTGTACAGCAATGCAGTGCACCAAAAATGCATTTAGTCCTTCGATGTATTTAACAGGACTTTTTCTATAATAATACGTTTTTTCAACTCTGGTTTATTCTGTAGAAGACCTGATAATGTTGGGAATAAACTATCATTATAAAAGCAGCATTTATAAGCAGGAATTGTATTTAGGAGTTTGGAGAATTGTAACTCTGATTTCTCTGGATAAAATGTCTCTATATGCAGCACTACAGCACAACAATGATAATTTCATACAAGCTCTTATTGGCATTCGTATGAATCACTCATATTCAATGATTTTCAATATTATAGTATATTGTCCGATGTTGTCTATTATTATAATGCCTCATGTTATAAACTGGCATTTGAAAATATTCATATATGAATTCATCAATATACGAGAAAGAGGGTAAGACTGTCATGCACATATGCAGACACGCAACACAGTATAACGAATGAAATGGGTGCTTAGAAAAAATATCTATTGCAACTTTAAGTAAAACGTGGACATTATATGTTATTTTGGCTTTTAAGTGATATGTAAATGATAAAGAGTAACTCCTACTTCCTTTCTGGACAAGGAAAGAGGAAGTAGCTACTGATGCCGAAACTGTCGAATAGAGTACACCATGCACGGCAGCATATTTTGTCCGGTAAATTGCCATATCAAAGTCTCATGGATTATCTTCCCTACCTTCTATCACAAAATTCAACTCGCAGTTATTGATGTCAGATAAAACTTTTATGGTTTTAAAAATATAATTTGTTATAACAAAATATTATGGAAAATACCAAATATTCTTAATCTTAATTCTTCCAATGCTAATTATATAAGAGAAGAGAGTGGACAGTGGAATGGTCAAAATAGATTTTAAAAAATTCTATGAAACAGGATCAATTTCCCTATGGTTGTATGCAGTTTAGCATAATCCAATTGTAGTAATTTTGTTGAGCGGTATTGCTGCAATCTAACTATCTAACAATACTTGCTGCCACTTAGGCACATATTTATCAAGTTTGTTTCTTTATTGTGCTATATTATATAGATAGATTCATACTCAATAACCGTTGATCAACGTAGTGCGCCTCATATGCATTCTGTATTAGATTTGACAATGTAACTTATCAATTATTAGTATAGCGCAAAAGAATTGAATAGATTGAATAGAATATGAGATCCACCTGCCAATTGCCAGCAATCCTTTGTGAGGCCGAACTGGACAGACCATAATATCCCACTACTACTTGCTTACTTCAACTCTTTGCTAGCTGCACAGTATTAATAGATTCATCATGCTAGTATACATTACCAAGATGCATTATTTAGTAGCTTTCTGTCACAGTTCACGTTTTTCACCCCAACCCTTACAATACACACCTGTCTACCTCCATACTTCACTGTTACGCTTACATTTTTCTATCAAACCTTTCTTTCAAGGTGTTGCATGAAGAATAACGAGTTTACGGCACATGAAATCAATAAAACAATGCCTCTTAAAGCAAGTGAGGTGACAAAAAATCCGAAAAAGTCGAACTTTCACCATCTAACCAAAGTTTTCATATTATCTTTAAGTAAATTCTATATGAAAACATGCAGTCAACTTAGATATTATGCATAGCTGTTGTGCTTACCAATGCTATCCAAAATACTATCGAGAAAACAATGTACACAGTACACAATGAATGGAAATGTTTTCACTGAAAAAAACACTGTTATATGTTGTACAAAATTGATGATTTACACTAAGCATTTATTTTATTCACACAAACCTTTAAAAAATAAACTAGTTTTAACACAGAATCTCTCTCGAGAAATAGAGTGGTAAGGGAACGGAGCAAATTTCCCGGGAGTTATTCTGGAGACCTACCCTGCCGAGGTTCCTCACGAGAAGACTCTTGTTGAACTGTAAAGCACAGAATGTTTCGATATTTCGAGCAAGTCTATATTACAGGCATGGGCCATGTAATGCATGTACATGCATTTCAAACTAAACCATGAACATGGAAAGATTTTTCGATATAACACCGCCACCAGAAAATAACAGAAGCTTTGCTTTACTAACTCTCACTGCAAATGGGCTCGTCCCTTCCTTCCCAAAAAACACACCGAGTTGCCTCAAAAAACTGAGAAAGCAAAATTAAGCATGCTTCTCTACCCTAACTCTGGCTCCCTTTCCCTTCTTTCTGGCTGTTCGAATAAGCACTGACTCTGACTAGCTTGTGCTGCTCATTACTTACTGCTGCTGTTGAAGTCAAGAGTGAAGCGGAAACAGCCAAGCTGATGGTTCACGTTCATAAAGCACGTTACAAATCCACGAATATGTAGCACGATCTGGGGGAAGCCATAAAAAAGATTACTCCCGTTTTTATCCTGTTGCACCCATATTATTATGCAGTATGCATGCAAGAATTAAGTCGAACCTATGATGTATGAAGATATGACGTGAGCTCTTTTGCATTATGAAATTCATGAACCCCACACAAATTTTCAATGTTGGAACAGTTCTTTAATTGACTGGCAAAGTCCAAAGTTTGTTTATGAAAGTGCTCTATTGATAAACTATTTCTGATTACAATGTGCAGTACATTGTGCTGAAGTCCCTAATAAACATCATGATGCATTAAGTGCTCAGCTAAGCACCTTATCAGTTGGTCAGTTTTATTTTGTTCTGCTAACAGAACAGTTTCATAGCATGCATTAGAATTAAGGGCATACATACTCAAAGCATCATGCGTTCAGCATCATAATAATTTAGGTATCTAAAAGAAATAATATGCAGCCCTATTTTCTCAACTTTATGAACAAGATTTTACTTTTAAATGATACCATAATTGATAAACGTTTTGATACGTCTCTTAAGATTTAATGAACTCAGTTAAAATGTGGCGAGATAAACCAATTATCATGTGTGCACTGAGCACAGAGAAAAACTGATAAAGAAAAAACATCGAGATTTAGTGCTTGGGGATTGTGACTGGAATTATATGCGATTTGTTAAAGAAAATTGTAATGTTAAAGAAACATCTAATTCTAGGGTGGAATTTTCAGCCTAACAATCAATTTTATTTTTAAAACATTTTTTTCTTTGCAAATTGTACAAAGATATTAACTGGTTTAAAAATTTATGTTATAAATATGCTCGAACAACTCGTCATCATTGCGGTGAATTTGTAGACTAAGTATGGCACTAGTCTAAGTATGGAATTATGTAATCGTCGACTACGGTCACATTCTTGTGCCAGTCCAAATGTTGAACTCCTGGGAGGGTAATGGTGATTGCCTTGCATAATTTATCTAGCGTCCTTAGTCCAAAGGTGTCATTCTTGTAAAATTGTGTATTTCTCATTGGTACAACTTGCTCCTTGTTGTTATAAACCCCAAATTGACTGCAATATAGAATCAAAAGGAACAAAACACCAAATAAGCACAATTTACTTCTGAAATTTGAGTCATGCAAAGTGCAAATCATAAATATATCAAACCAAAATGAATGAACTGGCAGGAATAGGAATCAGCAAAACTTGTTTCATGACTGATCGTAATAATGGTATGTATAGAGTGCAAGTAAAATCGGAATGATTTGATAGAAGCCGGAAACTGTTACTCACATATTCCGCAATCTATATAGAACAGTGAGTTGAAGGTGCTCAAAGAAGTCATTACATGTACCTGGACTGCCAAGGAGAAATGACCCCGTCGTCTGGACCTCCAATCAATACTAGTCGTTGCAGCTTGAGAAAATTTCTCTTATACTGTGGGGTATCTAGCGTCACAACCTCGTTATTGATTTGAGGAAGAAAGCTTGAATAATTCAGATATGAATCTAGATGATGAGGATCACGCCAATAATTTCCTACAGAAGTCATTTGACCAGGTCTGGTATAAAAAAATCTCCATGCTGTTTCTTTGACGTAGCCAGGAAAGAATATGCGGAGAAAATCATCTAGGTGTAGAAAGTTTGCACTTGAATTTGACCGTCTTATTATATACTCTATCATTGCAGAAAAAGCACATTGATACTAATATATTTGCTTACGTACCACCGTATTGGCCGCCTTGTGGAGAGCTCAATGAAATGAAAGTACGAACATTATGTTTATTTGCAGACTGGATTAAGGCGCGAGCCACAAGACCGCCTTGTGAAAAGCCTATCGTAAAAGTATCCGGTATTTTCTTTTGTTGATACAATTTGAAACCAACAATAATCTGTTTAAGAATTCGATTTCTTGTTTGAGACTTACCAATGATGTTAATCCCAGCGGGATTTTCCTGCATTATGGGATCAAGAGTCTTTTTAAACATTTTCACTTGAAGCCAAATCGGCGCAATGCTTCTCCATCCATGAAGTTTATCAACAATAATTACTTGAGTACCAGGGTGTTTCTGCAGATGAAATGATGAAAATACTATTGAATACACAATTCTAAATTATTATCTTTAATATGTTCCATATGAAAATATTTCAATCGGACCAGGGCTATTCTGTCCATTAATCCATGCATACTGGATGAATTATCTAAAATTCCATGGATTATGACTACTGGCTTATAGCCTGAAATGAATTCCGGAGAAAACCCAACAAAAATTAAAAATACTAGCACAAGAACACTATAAGTTTTTCCAAGCATTTTGAGATCTGTTGCAGAACAGAACAAAAGTCAAATTGCGCCAATAAAAGTTGTGTGTCTTGAATGATGAGATGATTGAAACAGAAGTTCCGAGTGCTGACACTCTAGTTAAAATATTCACTTGTCTGTTAGATAACAGTTATGAAGGTTTTCTTTTACACATGTACTGAACTAGTCTCTGCATTCATTTTTTACATTTTGTCACTGCACAGCGTACACTAACAACTGTATGACTGTGCAGACATTACATGCAAGTATAGAATATGTAGGTATGCACGTTAAACTGCGGAATATTACAAGTTCAATTCAATTGAAAGATCTCACATAAAACTTAGTATACAAATCTTTGCATTACATGATAAAAGTACAACAAAGATCACATTAAGTCATGTTCTGAGTCATGTTTTCATAGTTTATCAGTTATCTTGTCTACTCAAAGATGCATGCCTGACACTTTAGAATTAAGTGTACAGTTGTTTTATTTATTTATTAATGTTTCTCAATGTACACAAAATTGACGAAACATCAGAAAGACGCAGGGAAACCACTAAAATTTGTATTTTCCTATTCCCTTTACACACGGCTTACTTTTTGCTAAACTAACATTGTATAACAAGATCAATGTTGTAGTTCCATGAAAATGAGTTATCGGATTTAGTAGATTTATTTGGGGTATTTGGTATCAGTCTTATATGGAGAAAGTAGCCATGGGGCAATGGATGGCAAAGCTTTGTTTAATAACTTATGAATTTACAAATAGCTTGATGTTTTTAAATAAAAATTGATTTCTTTGCATGGTTGGATTTTTTTAACTATCAAAAAGTAAGGACTGTTCATAGTTCATCCTCTACGCTTTACGCTTGTAGAAATCATGTTCACAACTTGCAGATATACGATTCTGAATTAGTTTATAGCTTGTGAAGATACTCACTTTGGATTTTATTATCTTTAAGACCTACTAATGAGTCACGCAAATCACCCTGTTGGTAATTCACCATCAGTAAAAACAGTTGAGAAAAGCGTTGGTAGTCAAGATGCGCAATCCAAGAATAGAAGAAAAGCATCAGATGAGTCTCAAGGACCCGGTTTACTGGAGATGGTTGCAGGAGATGAGCCGGAAGATGAAAAGCTTGTCGCACACAGTAGTAGCATTATAAAGTATTTGAATTTACCTTAGAATTATTTGTTATAGACTTACTCAAATGGTCATTTTAATAATAACGTGTATGACCAACGCGGGATAGGTGACATTTTACAATTGACTTTATTCCAGATTTTATCCAGACTGGTGTAGATGTTGTAAGGGACCCTCAGAACCCCTTTCAGAAGATGCCACGCTTCGAGAACAGTGTATAGACGAATTTCGGTGTCCACCAAAGGGCACGTTTGCGAGACTTCTTTTGTGTACTCTAATATGTTTATTTTTATGGGGCTTCCTGTTTTACCTCTTCAAGCCACTAAGCGCTGATCGGTCTGAGCATCATGACGCATATCAAACAAATCCTGCATGGGTTCACGGACCATTATTCGGCTTAGGGATTGTAGAAATGACTGGACTACTTAGTGGAATTTTTCTGAAAAAGTTTCTAAACCTCCCACCTTTGTTAGGGCCTCTGATTTTAGGAATTATATATAGCAACGTTCCAGCTCTTAACGTTTTCCTTCTGATGACAGACTATAGCCACCGTAGCTGTCAGGCAAAAGACAATGCCTGTTTAGAGTTGGCAGAACGCAGTGTTAATGATTGGGTCAAACCGATAAGGTAAAATATATGCTGTAATTAGTCTTTACAATTGCCCTTAAACAGACTGAAAACACGAATATGAATCTTTTCCATGACTAGAGTCTTAGCATTAGGAATAATCCTTACACGAGCTGGGCTCGAGTTAAGTCCCAAGCAGTTGAGCAAACTGAAAGGCGTCGTTCCGTTGTTAGCTTTTGGACCATGCGTTGTGGAAGCTTGTGCATGTGGACTTATCTCCTATGTATTTTTCAATGTAATGGAGCAAAATGAACAACATAAGATGTCAATGGCCATGTGCTTTGTAGGAGGGTAATTATTACATCACTACGACTAACTTTACTGGGACTAATAAAGTGTAATTCATAAACCTTTGCGCTTACGTAGCTTCGCGTTGGCTGCAGTCAGTCCGGCAGTTGTTGTGCCAGGAGCGTTATCTCTAAAGAAAGAAGGATACGGGGTAGTGAAAGGCGTACCTACATTGCTTATTGCAGCTTCAAGTATTGATGATGTTTTAGCAATTTCCATTTACACCATCGCTCTGGGCTTTGCAATACGTAGGTACAATAAATAAGGTAGATATAAAATCGACACTAAAAAACTAAAACGATTATGCACAATATCTACAGAGGCAGGTGGAAGTGGAGACCGATGGAAGTCATACACGGGAGGATTAATTGGGCTAACAGTAGGAATGGTGCATGGAATGGTTTTTGGCATTATTCTACATTTTTTGCCACCTCGAAATAGTGTAAATGATAAATTTAACGATTTGGATGGATAAATGGGTATATGGATGTCATTAGCTTTAGAAACGTTTATGGATTTGTGCTTTTCAGAAATACAAAGCACACAATCGCCTTCTACTCCTTCTTCTTATAAATTTCACTTCTGTGATGGCTTATGAGGAGACATTCTACAATGGAGCTGGATCAATATCGGTATTAGTGACAAGTCTTATAGCAGGATTCGGGTGGAGGTCACAACCACATTGGAAGCTTCCCATGCACAAAATTGAAAAGACGTTAGCGCACATGTGGGTCTTGTGGGTACCTCTTATCTTTGGCACAATAGGAAAGGAAATAAACTTTAGGGCAGCTGCATTCCAACCGCCCGTAATATACAAGATTTTTGGTGTCATTGGCATTAGCCTTGTGGTAATTACTTTGAAATAATCAATAGTTTGCCAAATTGTTAATTTATAATCCGCATAGTGTTGACAGTCAAATTACTTTGTGTACAGTTTCGCTGCGTAACGGCGTTCTTTGCTGCTGCGTGTGGAACAGGTTTCAATGTAAAAGAACGATTTTTTATTGCCTTATCTTGGATACCAAAGGCCACTGTTCAGGTTTGATACATAGCCCCCAAAGTTTGCAAACAGCATAATTCACCTGCTTAATACGTATGCATCTTATATGTTCGAAACCTATCAGGCTGCGTTAGCTCCACTAGTATTGACGAGAGCATCGGTAGCTTTAGCAGAAGATCACAATGCTGTTAATATGGGAGTAAAATATAATGCCGAGATCGTTGTAAACATTGCAATATTAGCAGTTCTTATTACTGCACCTGTTGGATGCGTCCTGATTGCTTTGACAGGACCCAGGTTTTTACAGAGAAATACTTCACCAGAAATAACACAGGAAATTGAAGAGGAATTTCCAAATGGAGAGGGGATCGATCCTGCAGAATCTACTTATGAAATGGTAAATGAAGCCAAAAGATTATTTAAACAGGATCAAGAAGCAAAAGCATCATCATCTCTAGAGGAGGTCGTACTAGCTACTCCGCCACCACCACCTCCTCCGCCACCTCCACCAACTCCAACGGGATCAATTTTAACAAAGATTTTAAATATTAAATAGTAGTTACAATTTTGCAAAACATTTTGCATTTGTTTGATATTTTGAATTTATTTTGAATGTAAATTCTATCACATTGTGAATGATTTTGGAATCTATCAACATAGAGCATGCTTTTAAAATTATTGTAGAAAACCTATACCACATCTTCACTCCAAAGTCACATTTTCAAACTTTTCAAAGCTTTCTTTAAACTCAGGTTTTCGAGATAGAACATCCAGGGGACCATAATCCCGCACCTATAAAACATAAAAATTAATTTGAATTACGTTTTCTAGTATGCATAATATTTTGATTTCTCATTATTTTTAGTTACTTCGCCATCTCCCATTATAAGAATACTATCACAGCTTGCTAGGGCGGAAGTGCGATGCGCTACAATGAACACGGTGGAATGTTGAAATTCTTCTGCTATTAGTTTCTCCACTACGGCTGCTGTTTCTGTATCCATGTTTGAGGTAGCTTCATCCACAAACAAAATCTATGTTCAAAGCACCAAATTGTTGAGTCAGTTCAAGCGAATCACAGCTTTTAATGGTACTAAATTAGATTTGTTGCTAACCTTTGCTTGGCGAAGTAGTGCGCGCGCAATGCACAGTAACTGTTTCTGTCCATGACTCAAACCTACTTCGCTGTCCAAGTTATCAACAGAAGACTTTAGACCAGTCTTTTCTAAAACTGCCCAGAGTTCATGATCCTGATACAACTTCCCAGCATCAAGATTAAAACTGAAGATTATAAAATACACATTATAACTTTTGCACGAGTCATTTTTTGCAACAAAGGCGAATGATTCCCCTTACCGAATGGACTTTTGAAAAACCGAAGGGTCCTGAGGAATGACACACATAGAATTGCGAAGCTTTTGGAGAGGCATGGCTGAAATGTCTACTCCGTCGATCCAAATGCCTCCTGATTTCAGTTCCATTAGTCTGAACAACGCGTTTCCAATCGAACTTTTCCCCGAACCGGTTCGTCCAATAATGCCTGCAGTATGTAGTATGAATAAATTTCCTTACGTGTAAAGGCATTTTATTGCGAGTTTGTACAAGCATTAATGATTTCGACATTACCAATGTTTTGTCCTGCTTGTACTTCGAAACTAACTTCTCTAAGGACAGGTTTATCAGTTGTCGAATAAGCTAATGTAACGCTGTCAAATTTAACATGACCCATGGTTGGCCAGTTTGGATGTATATCCAACTCTTCCTTTATTTGAAGACGAGTTGGATGTCGATTCTTTGTTTCTTCAATGCATTCCAAATCCTCCACTTGATCATAACTAAGAAACGTGTGCATTCTTTCCACTGAAACAAATTTGGCTTCAGTTTCAGATGCAAGTCTTACGGTAAATTGAAAGACACCAGAAAGCTGAGCTGCATATGCCAAGGCGAGACCGGCAGCAGCTACTGATATTGAACCGTGGAATGTAAAAACCAAGGCTGCTACGGATCCCGTTATCATTACTGGATGTGATATTTTAAAGAATTTCATCTGGATAAAATCGTGCCAAAAACTAGTACAGAATGTAACGAATTGTGATACCTGCTAGTATATCCAATCGAATTGATAGCCATCTAACTGAAGACGAGAAAATGTACGAGACTGAACAAGCTGCGTCTGCTAGTTTTTCGAATCTAATGAATGATTAAAAATAAAAGCACGTATAATGCTGTGTTTAAGTCACTTTATATTGTTTTTGTATAAAATGTGTTGTTCACCCACTCTTCAGTCATCAATCTCTCCTTATTGAATGCACGGATAACTCCCAAACCTTTCATTGTCTCAGAAATTCGATTGAAAATAGGCGACCGACGACGACTTTCTATTCGTTTCAAGTCACGTATCGCTGTACTGCACACACAATTTGATTGATTAATTTGGAGCATAGAACTGTGATTAAGTTGTTAATTTTCGAAAATTCTCACTTGTAAATTTTCCGGTAGAAAGAAAATAGTGCAAATATTACAAGTGCGAAGAGGAGAAATGAGGGGAAAATTATGCTAACCAAGACCAAGACGGAAAGTACAACGAAAACATTTTGAAGAAAGTTTTCAATGTTATTTGGCAAACTCCCATCCACTGGAATCATTTAAAAATGAAAGATTAGCTTATCTTATTCAGGTATCTGTATTAGTTTATCTGTAGTTCTGTATTAGAAACACACCTTCGTCAACATCTCGAGCAAACAAGTTAAAAATTTGGCCTGATCCAATCTTTTCAAGAGTTCTCATTCGACTACGGAAGAACTGGGCTAAAATGCCCTGGTGTAACCTCTCGGAAGCTCTCATACTAGTCTGATTAAAAAGTGAAACAATCAATGATTGTTCGAAAATTGTCATTAAGGTATATGTATTTCCTTATATTCATGTAATCTTAAATAACACCCACCATACCATAACAAAGAAAACGGTTCGCATAAAACTGGTGATAAAGATTACACCAATGCCTGCGGCGTAAACATTTCTACTAAAAGTAAAATTTGGCGAATGAATGTCAATATATTCTTCTGAACGATCCTCCATTGTATGATTTTTGGGCACAACTAATTCGGTAACATTTCCCTCGTGATACGTATAGATTTCCTTTGTCTTAAACCAATGCTTTAACCACCACGAACTGAAAGCTGTTGAGCTGGCGCTAATAGCAAAAGCCAGAAACACACAAAAAAATGCAATCCAACCTCCTGCACTTTTTATGTAAAGCAAATAGACTTTTCGGGATATGTCCTTCCTTGACTTTTCCAGTTCTGTAGAAAATAGCCATGATTAAAATCAATGCATATTACAGCTTACTCTATATAATAGTGCACGCACACACCTAATTGACGTTTTTTCGCATTGCCAACAGCACTTGAATCCATTTGCAAATCCAGGATGTCAGAATCCTCCATTCTAAATTACATGATTTGTCTACTTGTAGTTTTAAGTCATTGAATACCAAAAATGCATGTTTGTTTGCTAATATTTGCATACAACGGGCTTTCGTTTTCAGTCGAACTTTGAATTGAGCTGTTCCATAATCCATTGTAAATTGAGTCACTAGCAGCAGCCGTCAATTGTTGATGAGTACCTCTTGCCTCGATTTTTCCATCCGAAAAGACCAGGATTTCGTCACATTCTTTAAGAAAATTTAGCTGATGGGTCACGAATATAACTGTTTTCTTCAACTTTCGAAGTTTGCCGTTTATTGCATTTTCAAACACCAATTTGGCAACACGGTTATCTAATCCTGACAATGGATCATCTAGTAAAAATATGTCGCCAGGCTGATAATATAAGGCACGCGCCATTGTGATTCGCTGGCGTTGGCCTCCAGACAGATTCATTCCGTTGTTCTCAACTTTTGTCAAGTCTCCAAGGGGTAGCACGGCAAAGTCATTGAGCAGACAACATGACTCTATGCAACTGTAATACCTTTAATAAAATAGTTGCATTAACCGTGTTATTTTAATGATGTGATTATCTTTTTATTTGAACGTTATCGGTTTGAAACACCGTTCCAAATTTTACCTCACGGAGTCAAATGGCTCGCCAAAAATTATGTTTTCCCTAATCGTGCCTTTGAACAACCAAGGATGCTGAGGAACGTACGCCGTCCTTCCAAACACATTCAAAATTCCCATCTCTGATGTAATGGAGCCAGCTATCGTTTCCAGAAACGTTGTCTTTCCTACAATAAATTACATCAAGGTCTTTTCTCATCCAACATCATGGGACAATTTTTTCTGATACTAAGGGGTACGTACCGCTACCAACATATCCACAAATTCCAATAAAGCTTCCCTGATAAAAGGACAATATTGAGTTTTTTATTCAAAGTAACCGAAACGTTATGCATAAATGATTAATGAACAATACCTTCTTGATTTGTAAGTCAATTGGCCCAAGACGGAACGACAGACTTTCACTATCGCTGTCACTGCTTCCCATAAGCCTTTCTATACTGTTTAAGTTTTTGGCCTGATCCTTCTTGCGATGGCTTGTTCTATTATTTGTACTTTCTTTCTTGCTTTCTTTCTTATTGTGACCGTCTTGAGGTACGCGTCGTACAGCAGTGAAATCTTCAAGCAACAATGCTAGATCGACATCCGCGTGATTGCAGTCGCAAGTGTTTGCGTTGGGGTCTTTCGATTCGGGTAAAACAAGAAGACTCTAAAAATGTACGAAGATACATTGAAAAGGTTTTCTTGCACACTACGTAGGGAGTTAGATTAGCTGTTTAGTTAATCACATACCTTCATTCTTTCGCTACATATCCGGAATGAATATAAACAATCATAAAGTTGAGAAAACATTCGGATGGAAAAGAACAGAAAGGAGAAAATAAAGAGAAGTGTGAATGCCTATGGATTATTAAAAAATATAAAAATGGCTGTAAATTAAATATTAATTGTAAAAAATATTCAAAATAAAAAGCTTTCAAAATAGCCAGCCAAGCGAAAGAATGAAGGAATGCGTTTTTAAAAAGTCCCAAAACGATAAATATAAGCAGCTAAACAAATGTTTACATTTCCCAGAAAGACAACAAGCACAACAATTACCTGAATTCTTGATACGGATATTTTTGCATCAAACCAAGCTCTAAACCCAGCCCGAATACGCATAAAGGTAGGTCGCAGTCTTGAGTTGTAAATAGCAATAAGGCAAAATGCCTTTAAACATGACGAAGCGATTTGACAGAACAAGGAAAATATGCATTATTACAGTATAGTGAAGCAGAAGAGGTTCAAAGTGAAAGCCCAAAAGCTATGCACGGATATATTTTGGCGACTTACTTGATCTGGATGAAGGGAATTTCCATTGGAAATGAATATTAAGAAAGTAATGATAGAGGCTATGTGGGGAAGGGTCGGACCAAGCACAATGCTAAAACTTTGCAGAAGTTGACCTTTAACCAGATAGTTTCGTTCCTTCTCACGCACATCTATCAAGAATGAAAGGGAATCACTTTTATGATATTGGAGTAAAATTATTGGACGTATGGTCAAAGTGTACAAGTTAGTCAACCTGAAATGGTTTTGAAGAGAAAGCTTTCCCAAGCAAACATTTTAAGAAATTTGAAATGCTGTAAAACTTGAGATATCAATGAAACTCTCTCATCTTTCACACGAACAGCTTTCCTTTTCATTGCGCCTGTTCCTTTAGCAAGGAAATACTGTAACATGAAAGTGTTTTAAACTTAAGAATTTATACGTATCATGACTGGAATAAAGTGTATTTCTTAAACGGAATGTACTCACTTGCATGGGATATGCAACTACAAAAACGGTTAAACCGACCATCGGAAACCATCCTAGTTCATACCATATATACACTGCACACATTAGCATAACTATTGGTCCACCAATTGAAACTTGGCCGGAAACGACGAGCTCATACAACCGGTTGCAATCTCCAGATATAACATTCAGTAGCTGATCAAATTAATCACTTTAAATTCATTTTGAGAAAACGCAAGATATTGCAATGTTGAATTTAAGCAATTAACCTTTGACGACATTTGATCGTTAAGATTCCCTGTCCGCAACAGCTTCCGGTATACTAAACCCATGCATGCAGATTTCAATCTAATTGCAGTTCTGTGTTTCCAATGAAAATATGCAAAAGGAATGAAAATGTTAGAAAAATTGAAAACTTTTTCTTAAGTTGGCTTACCTATAGCTCATTGCCCATGTAAGGGTGAAGAAAAACACCCGTCCAAATTCGCATAATACTAATAACGTGACCCACAAAAGTCCATCGTACTTATCAATGTGAGTACTTCGGGCAAATTGCATGACTCGTTTCATTAAAATTGTCTGTCCATTTATTATAATATGAACTATGTAGGTATGTAGATTAAAAATGCAATAGTAAAAAGAAGTCATTAAATGTTCATATATAATTACCGGAGTGGCAAAGCCGAGAAGAAGGCTAGTTATGTAAATCATTGAAGTAATGTAGATTCTGCTTCGACAATACAGCCAAGCAATTCGAGCGAAACTTGGACGCGAACGACTACTTGTGTCTGCTAACGAAATTTCACGCGCCCACAGTTGCTCTAATTCGTCCGCATTTCTTTTGCAACTTTCTTCGTATGGTATATTTGGCAAATCTGCGTCCGTGAGTCCCTGCTTATTTGCCAAATTCATCAAGTCACCCATCCAATAGAACGTTGCAAAGGAAAGCCAACTGGCCTTTTCCACGGGATGATCTTGACATGACTTTTGATGCAAATCACGGAGTAAGTTTCTTTTTGATACATCTTGTTCACCACTGAAACCCATCGAAAATTAAACAATTGCAAGGATTGTAAACGTGCGTGTAAAACATGCACTTTTGAGGCTGCAAAAATGTTTTGCTAAAAACTGCTATATAATCCAATACCCGGTAGCTTCGGTAGATTTTCCCATTCGTAAACGCCAAAAACCTTGGTTTTACTTCAAAGTATAAAACTTCGAGAATGGCTAAGTGTTAAAAATTTTGATATAGCCAGTTAGCACTAATGTTGATGTGAAAATGAATACTATAACTTGGTTCAACTCAATGTTGTGTTGACAAGCATAAGTTTTTGCACCTACCTAATTCATCTGCACTGCATGATTTCTGCTGACTCTGTTGCTGCTTGAAGCATTATCTTATCTGAAGCGTTGAAGATAAGAGTGATCCCATGAAATAAATGATTCTTCGTGTTCAAACAAAATAAAGTTAATTATGCACTTTATTTGTCAGCTTTAGTTACAAAAATTTTGTATAATATGTTTTAGGATGGGAATAGGAAGTATGAATAAGTATTATAAGTTGATTTGTTAACTACGCAAAATTATTGTTAAACTCTTTAAAATTCATAACTGGATGGAAGTTTAATGGAAGACGAATGATGAAGTGCACTGATTTCGGTAGCAACACGTTTTGCCAACTTTCAGCTGAGATATTTCTCTACAGAAGTGAACTTGAATACAAACCCGGGTAAAAACGTAAACACTGGTCAGGTCGGCATTTTCCGGATATTTACGATTTTATAAAATAATGCTATTGCCAGTGAAATGCAGTCATACGATGTCTGCTGGGCTTTACTTATTTCCGTCAACAAAACTAATTGAGAGACCAATGACCAACAAAATATAAATATCTGACTAAGCATGATGATTGCAAGCAACCATGATTTATATGAATACACTAAAGCAAACATTGGAGTCATGACTCAGTCATGATGACGAAGCTAATAAAATGCGAGTGTTGACAGTAAAACTTGCTATAAAAATTAATGTTTTATTTTCGCCGACTAGACAAGCGTTTATGATATTAACAAACAATGCATTATTGCTGTGGTGCAGTTTTATTGCACGTCTTTTCACTAATTTTAATAAGTATTGTGCTAGCTGCTACTTCGATCTTGGTTGGATTTACTGTGCACGTTTTCTGAAATTTCGTGTAGTTTGTCGGACCAGTTTAATACGTCCTTTACTGCTTCACAATGCCTTAGTAGTTCCGTTGGAACACCTTCTTCCCCTAGTTGGGCTCCTGATATGGCACCTGCCATTGCGGCAATTGTATCTGAAATAGTTAGTCCATCGGTTGAATAGATGCGGGTTGCAATTATGTACTTATGTAACAATAAATGAAAATTCTTTCGTGTCGAACCCCCTACCTGTATCTCCACCTAACCCAATCGCAAAATGCAGACATCGTTGCATTTTGTTTTTGCACTGTTAAGCAAATCAAGCGAGACTTATTAACCACGAATATAATACCATAATAATTTGTTAAATGCTCCATTTCATAATGCTACCTCAATTCCAGGTAAGGGATTTTGTGATGCTAAAAAGCAATATATTGCAGTTGGCACAGACTTCAAGGCCGACACATGAACTCCCAGTAATCCATGGATTTCCTCCATTGGTGGGGGCTCAGGCTGTGAGAGAAATCTTTTCACGGTTTCCAACCGTTTGGCATAGGACGTAGTGTTCCAAGGAGCATCGCGTTCGTCCTCAATGTCTTCCTCTGGAACATTGTCCTTGTCTACCTCCAGACTTTCAATCTGCTTCATTTTATTTATCAGGTCATCTGCAAACTTAATAACATCAATGCTTCCCGAGTCAGCGTTAAGAGCCAACCTAACAGCGAGGCACTGAAGAACTGCCCCTTGATAACCAAGTTTATGCGAATGAGTAATTTTAGCCTGTAACGTTGCCACATCTATTGCCTTCTGCTCATTACTCCGATACATCAAAGCGACAGGATGAACTCGCATGGCAGCACCATTTCCGTACGACCCCATTCCTTGAAACTGTCTCTATGAAATTAGTATGAAAATACTCATTAAAAACTTGAGTTGATGCACTTGTTCAAGTCATTAATAAGTAAGTACCTGCGCGGGTCTGTAAGGATCTTCACACCTTGAGTTCTTCAGCCCCACAAAAACATCATGCACGGCTGAGCCATAACCGCGCTTTGGCTCATTAAAGTATTCTTTGGTAAATCTAAAAATATTCATGAATGACATGATTTTCTAAGGTCAAGCAACATTTCCCAAAACTACCATTAAGATTTTAGTTTCAGTACCGTTTTGCCATGTCCGTGGCATTATAATCCTTACATTCAACAAGGGACAGCGCAACAGATTTTGCCATTGCCGTATCATCCGTATATGGCTTGAATGGCACTATTTTAACATCAAATTTCATTTATTATTTCACACAATTTTAACCCACCCATTAAGAGAAAGCATAAAACTATGCAAATTTGCATACATACGTCTTTTTTTGGGGTCCATCAACTGTGCAAAATAATTTTGCAAGTGCACTCTCCCCACTACTTGCTCTCCCTCGAAAGGACCGCCTACATAGCATACAAATTCATGCAAACCTTGATCTCCAATTTTTTGTTACAATACTTTCAACGTTTTATGCTAATGAAATAGGCGGAGGTGACCAAAAAGATCTTTCGGATTTACCTAGACAGTCGCCGAGCAAGCTGCCAAGCATACACCCTCTGAACCGCGTTAACATGTTTTCCTTTCTCTTTGACAAATTAGCATAAAACTCTAATTGTTGGCACTGATATTCACTGCGCACTACTCGGAAACTGAAAATTATTCAACGAAATGGTTGAAGGTTGAGCAAGATCGAGTCTGCTGCTCCTGCTGTGCATTCCCGGCTCCCAGATTCAAGTTTGCTCTCTTTCAGGATGGGTCTACCTGCCTACTCTCTACTGCACTGCTTGTATTCCGTTCACAATGTTGCTCTTGTGAGTACATTTGGCTACCGTGTTTTGTAGTTACGGTTTTATTTTGTGGGGAGCTGCACAGATGACAGAAAAATAGTTTTAACTGAGTTTTAGGAAACAATTTAACACGTTTTCAGAAATCTGTGAAAATCTTGGAAAAGGTGAAAGTAGTTTTTTACAACTTTAACAATTCTGCTTGTTAGCTGGCTGTGATGGCAAATTTGTGAAAAGGTACCTGTCAGTGGTGACTAATGTTTCTTATTTTTATTGCAGATTTACTGAAGTATTAACGGATGTTTACGTGTAATTGAGCATTTGGATGAGCAACTAGCAGCAAAGTAATATGGGAATTCATGGCCTTTGGCAAGTTTTGGAGCCCACCGGACGACCTGTGAATATACACTCTTTGAGGGGAAAAGTTTTAGCTATCGGTAAGTTTTTGCTTGTAATTTTAACCCCATGTTGGTGTTCTTTCCATTCCAATCAGATTGCGAATAGTGAATTGAATGCAAAGTTTGATTAGGAAAAAGTTTGGTTTTGTTGTAGGCGTTCTTTCATTTGATTGTGGCTTGCAGCTTGCAATTTGCAATAATTTTGCTTAGATAGGTTTACATTCCTGTAATGGCCTCTTTTCATTTTACAGCCCAGCAAGAAATTGAAGATTAAAGGGTGTGCACTGAGTAAACTGTCGAGTAGCATTGATATGGAGGAAGTGTGTGGATTGAAAGGGACAGAACTTTTAAAGACACTTTTGAACAAGTGGATGAAAATCAAATTGACTGACGGCAGAACCCTGACGGGAAACTTTTTGTGTGTTGACAGGGATGCAAATATTATCATTGGCTCGGCTGTAGAATACTCAAGTGACGCTATGACAGGTGAGCCCAGAGTGCTGGGCTTAGCGATGGTTCCAGGCAGGCACGTTATTTCAATTAATGTGAAAAAGGATGATTTGCTCCCTCTGATTGCATAACTGAGCAATTACTAGAACGTGTTTTTGTAAAATTGTTAGGAACAAAGACATTCACAGTTTTCGATTTATTCGTCAAAGTAATTTGAAGCAAGTCTTATATATAGTTTATGTTAGTGGTCGTGTATATTACCTTTGTATTTGTTTAAAAATGGCTGCCGCTGCAACCCCTGCACTAGCAGCGCAGACAAGTCGTCCACCGTCAACTCCACCAGTTAACGGTAGATATCGAACGGGAGATGATATAGACCCAATGAAAGATGAAAGGTCAGGGCTGATTAGGGAGGTTGGGTGTCAGGCGATCTGGTCACTTTCCTCTTGCAAGCCTGGGTTTGGTGTTGATCAGTTGCGGGATCAGTCGTTGGAAAATTATTGGCAGTCGGATGGACAACTCCCACACCTTGTCAATATTCAGTTTCGTCGAAAAATGACCATTCGAGATATCTGCATATATACTGATTTCAAATTAGATGAGAGCTACACTCCCAGCAAAATTTCGATTCGTTGCGGTACTCATTTCAACGATTTGCAAGAAGTCGAGTTGGTAGAGTTTTCCGAACCAAGTGGCTGGGTACAAATTTTCTTAAAGGATATCCGAGACAGGCCTATTCGTACGTTTATGCTTCAACTAGCGGTCTTGAGCAACCATCAGAATGGGCGTGATACTCATTTACGACAAATAAGAATTCACTCGCCTGTCGATAATTTACCTGTTGCAGTGTTTCCCGGAAATTTCACGTCTTTAGCTTGTAAAAAGTTCTCTTGCATTCGATGAGAAGAAGGAGAAACGATAATTATTGGTAGCATTAACTTTTTGTATCAATGAAATTTGTAACTTTTTAAATAAACTTCTTAAAAATCGATTGGAATGGAAAAATACTACCAGCGTTGTCATTTTTATTATTTATTTAGTTTTCCATGTGTTCATCATTCATGCTCATAATCTCATAAGAAGTACGCATTTGTTTCTGCTTTTCGTATTTTGTAGATGTGTCCATTTGGCTTCATCAGTTGGTGAAAGGGTTTCGAGACAAAGATGGCAACCCTCTTCCCAATGCTCATCTACTTGGTGTATTTCACCGAGTTTGCAAGCTTTTAAATTATGGAATAAAACCCGTATTTGTGTTTGATGGTGGCATTCCAGCCCTAAAGCGGCAAACTTTGGCCGCTAGACGGCAGAAGAAAATCGAATCTCTTGACAAAGCAGAGCTAGCCAGGCAGAAACTACTCAGTGCTTACCTACAGCAGCAACTTCAACGGCAGGCTAAAATAGCTTTACCACCATCCATGCGAATGCAGGCACAAATCAATGCATTATCAAAGAGTCCTGGGAAATCTCCATCCGGTTCACCGAAAAAGCGTAAAGCTGGAGCTACTGACTTGCCCCAATTATCTGGCGTCGATGACGCCACCAAAGATGGCAAAAAGGTAGATGAGGATTTAGAAGCATTCCGGGCTGCTTTGATTGCAAAATTAGAAGATGATATGGACGACGTAAACCCCACGGCAAACACGTCACTCTCGGGCTCTGATGAAGATGACGGAGCAGACACGAATGGTTATCGTTACGGAGTAGACTACTCGGAAAACTTTACCATAATTCAAGCTCCAGAGTTTGATACACTACCTTTGGAAACTCAGCATGAGATTTTATTCGAAATGCAAGAATCTCGAAAGATGAATTCCTGGGGTAAATTCGACCAGATGCCGAAAGACCTTCAGAGTTTTAGCAATTTTCAAATGGACAGGCTTGTCAAAAGGAGAACACTACAGAAAAAGATCCAGTCTGTTCAACAGGAAATGGGACAGCGGCATATACATGTACAAAATTTGGATGATTTGTTGAAGATGGATTATAGCAATTTTGAGGACAAGGAAATTAAAATAACAGGGTCACAGAATGACGGGTTCGTACTAATTAAAACTCAGACTCCTCCAAAAGGAAAGGATGACAAGGATGAGCCAAAACCAGGCACTTCGAAAGCAACATCCATCACAAAACCACCAGACATCATTACCATCGATGACTTTGTAGAAGAAAACTCAAGCGACAGTGATAGCAACATCAAGGAAGAAGGGAAAGCTTCTGTGAGTAGCAAAATCAGCTTACAACAGCATAATGTTAGAAACATAGCATCTGAGGAAGAAGACGCGGATCTGAAACTGGCTATTGCACTTTCGCTAAGAGATATGGGGAAAACTGAGACAAGCGAAAATACAAGCAACAGCAAGCTCGGAACAAGCAAAGGTGATAGCTCTGTGAATGAGAAGCAGAAACAAGCGCCCAGTCAAGAAGTAAATACTTTTCCCAAATCCACAGAACCCTCAAACAAACAAAATGATAAAGGCCACGATGATTTTTCGTTAAATATGAGCCATTGTGCAAAATTTTTAGATACAGTGGGGTTTCAGTTACCAAAGCCAAAGTCCGTGTCAGAAAACAGTGACAGGAAAATCATTACGAATTCAGAAGTTCCAATGAGTAGCTCTGTGAAACAAAGTGAAAGCTTGACAGTTCAAGATTCTAGAAGTGAAAGTGAAAGCGATGGTGACTTTGAAGAAGTCGATGATGAGCAAACTCCTCAACTTCCATCTATGGGGCAATCTGATATTGTAGCTACGGTTGATCTTGTCAACATAACGAAATTGACTCCTGAGAAGGATGATATATTTGCTGATATTTTTTTGAAAGGAGATCAGAAAGACGAGCCAAGTAATCCTGTAGAAGAAGTTGAAAGTATAGCTGCAAATAATGTTACTGAATTGCCAGTGTCCAACTCTCCTGGCAAATGTGACTTTGAAACCAGGTGGGAGTCGGATAGTGACATTGAAGCTGATCTCTTAGAAATGGTGATGAAGGAATCTGCTGAGGTCGCTAGTCAAAAAGATAAACAAAGTGGTTTGACAAGTGCTAAAAGTTTGCCAGCAGAGTTTGCTGTTAGTCATATCGCTGACAGCGAGCACACACGGTTGACAGTGACAGAAACACAGGCGGTGGATAGTCCAAATGCAACAGATAGTACTGAAAAGCAACCTGATAATAATAAAATAAGAATGATTACCGCAGATTACATGCAGGCTCAGGTAAGTACTAACAACTACATAATTTTCCCCCTGTTTCAAGCTGTGTTTGTACGTTTGTATGATTTTGCCATAACTTTCTCTAAAACAATATATTTAGCAACAACTAAACAACCAACTAAACAAGTTGCACTCTGAAATGGGGCATCAAGAGAGGATCGCAACATCCATATCAGATCAGATGCAAATTGAGACACAGGTATGTTTTCTTCAAAAGGGTTTAGGGAGAAGGTACAATATTGTATGGAGAGCATTATTATGGTCATGTATGGTTTCTGCTTGGCATTTTCCAGGAACTGATCTCCTTGTTTGGAATACCATACATCGTCAGCCCAACTGAAGCAGAGTCGCAGTGTGCATTTTTGGATAGAGCTTGTCTGACTGAAGGAACTATTACGGATGACAGTGACGTATGGCTTTTTGGTGGGCAAAGAGTTTATAAAAACTTTTTCTCACAGGGTCAAAAGCATGTGGAGTTGTACCAGGTTGCTGACATTCAACGTGTTCTTAGTAAGTATCAAGCCTGTCTAGTACGACCCATCTGCAAGATCCTACTTGATATCTTAATCCATGCTTTCTAGTTACAATTTATTGCCAGTTTCATAATGACTTTTTTTGCCCCAAACAGATTTGGACCGTGAGAAACTCATTGGTCTAGCCATTATGATTGGCAGTGACTACTCAGATGGTATTCAGGGCGTGGGACCAGTGTTGGCTTTGGAAATTCTTTCCGAATTCACAACTTCAAACTTGGAAAGTTTTGAGACATTGGTTAAATTTCGAGAATGGTGGGATGAAATTCAATCCAAACCAGTTAGTTTATTTTCAGGATCAAAGTTAAAGGAAAAACTGCGAAAATTGAAACTACGCCCTGGTATGTGAAAGTGATGAACATTCGAATGAAACGAATAGTAGTAATCTCAAGTTACCCCAAAGTTGGTATATGAATCATTTTTTATTCTCCTTCTAGGATTTCCAAGTAAGGCTGTTTATGATGCTTTTATAAATCCTACAATTGACACATCAACGGAAGCTTTTAAGTGGGGGTGAGTATTTATAAGAAGTAATAGCATTATAAGTTTACACTCGAGTTCCGTAATTTAACACAACTATCTATTGATTTTCAGTAATCCGGATTTGGATGCCATAAGGAACTATACGAAACAAAAGTTTGGTTGGGAGCAGTCCAAATGTGATTCCTTGTTGCTTCCTGTTTTGAAGAAACGTCAATGTGAACTGGATCAGTCACGGCAATTAACTCTGGATTCCTATATATCATTTGGGAAAATGCCTACGTTGGATGATGGTGGGAAAAGAAAGAGAGGAAGCAAAAGAATACAGACCGCAGTGAAAAGACTAAAACGTGTTGAAGTGAAGTCTGGCGAACTCAACCTAAGCTCTGAATCTGACAGTGATGCAGAAACAGAGGGCACCAGTGAAAGATCAACTTTTCAGAAGCAAGTAACTAACCGTGTAGGAAAAGGGAAGAAAAGTACTCTTTCATCTGGCAAAAAAACAGTAGCAAAAAACAAACGTCAGCAGGAATCAACTGCATCAAGTTCCAGCAGCACTATCCAACCAAGTGCCAGTAACACTACCAGTACAAACATGAACAGATTAATTTCTCCGAAAAAGCCGGAAATAATTCCACAACGCGTCCAGTCTGAAAGCGACAAATTGAAAAACAAACAGAAGGCAATAGAAATCTTTAAACAGAAAAAGAACAAGCCCTAAGAAACATGCTTTAGTATATAAGTAATTTTAAAGTCAAATAAAACTAGTTTTATTTTGAAATTCTCTAAAAGTTACAAACACTATTTTTTTGTTCCACAAGTTTTCTAGTCTCGTTTAACATGTTGAATCAACTTCAATGCATCAAGAGCGTCTCCACCATCATCATCATCCTTTTCAACTGCTCCCTTTTTCCCTGGTCGCTTTTCATCTTTCTTTTGATGATCAGCAGGATTAGCGTGTTGTACGTTAGGTAGTTCATCCTGCCTCACTAGCTCCTTTTTCCTTTTTCTCAAAACCAATGCGTCTTGTTCCATTTTCACGTTACTTTTTCCAGTAGTAATTTTCTTACCCTCTACAAACGCTCGGCCAGTGTTCACCCAATCTTGAACGTGAGTGCTCTTCATAGATGCCTGAAGCCTATTAAAATCCATTCTTGATTTCATGTTGGCTATTTCTTTCTCTGATGGTGGAATTGGAATTTGCGAGGTCGTATGCAAGGATTGCGAATGACCGAGTTCAGAGGGCTCGGAAAATATGTCAAACAAAGTGGACAGACTAGGAAAGATGTCTTCCTCTTCATCGGCCGGTTCGCCTTCAAAGCCCGTTTCTTTGTGCCTAAAAATCCTCTTTCTTTCTCGGATCAAAGTATTGATGGTTTGAATTTGGGTTATTGCACAACTATGTCGCACAATAGAGAGGAAAAAGTGAATGACCCATGCAACACAACCTCCCGCACCTGCCATTGCCACCATGTTTCGGCATAGCCCAACCATTTTAGGAAGGCATCCCTTTTCGAGGGCAAAAATTTCATTAATGCAACTACAAGATCCATATTATATAATACTACCAGTGGCTTTAGCATTCCATTTTTTTCCAACATACCCATTGACTTATTCGTTGTCTAAATTGGTGTGCTTGTAGTTCTGTGGTAGTTGGGTAAGCCCACAAATGAGCTTCGTGAGCGCAATAAATGTTGCGAACCCACCACTGTCGACAGCAGCTCGACGGAATGATTAAATCACTCTTGTCCAAACTGTAACGTTCCACAACCGCCCTTTCTACTAGCTCCCCATTTTCCCACGTACTTCGAGGCAAGTAATCTGTCCAATTTCCAACACCGCAACAGGTCAACTACAAGACGTGATAAGTTTTGAAATATAAGTGGGTTGGTTCAAGGTTCAGTCAATTTAAATATTACATTATAGTAACATCATAAAACTAGATCACCGATATTTGTAATAAATCCAGTTCGGTTGTGTCCTTTTTCACCAAATCATCTGGCTCATCTTTTGCATAATTCTTGACATGCCTTTCTAAAAATAGTTTAATAATTCGAATGTCTCTCTTATCGCACCGACCCGTTAGTTGAAGCGTTGTTATTAGTCCGACTTCAAAAAGGAAAAGGATGACGTCAAAGACCAAATGCTGAAAGTGAGAAAAGTACGAATAATGTGAGCAATGCAAGGCATTTCATTTCGTTTGATATGGTCTCTTCATCAACATTCCATATCAAAGAGAAAAAGAGAAAGCTTGGTAGCCGTCTCGCTTAGCCCCAATTCACTTACTGCAACCAACAAGGTTTTGTTGCCGTCCAGGCATGCAGATATACCGAGTATGATGTTCAGAATGTTGCATATTCCAATGCTCAGCAATCCAAGTCCATGATTACTCACGTCACTAAAGCCATAAAACCGTATAATGGTGTATGGTATCATATCTTTACTTGGCCCGTATGCCTTCTGAATTGCTCGGCAAATTTCCTCATTCATTTCATTTTCGCAACTGCAAGACTGGGTACAGTTTCTCAGTACAAATGACTCCATACTGAAAATCCAAGGAACAATATGACACGGTTCTAAAAAAGTTACGTGCGAAGAGTGCGAACAATAATGTATTTATGCGGGCGATTAAAGAGGAAACTTTTTAAACTGTTTCTGTGTCATACCTATTTCGCCAACTAACTATTGTTAATCCATTTAGAAAGAAGTAGGTTGAATATGTCTACAAAATAGAAAATATCGTGCCTGTCTCAGGAAAACAAGAGGTTGTAGATTTTTCATGCTCAAATAATCTAGTGCAGGATCGACTATTGCCTTACCAAGCAGAGAAAATTAAAAATAATGAAAATGTAGTCTGGAAGATACCAAGAAAGTTTTTCCTTCTCTTTAGAGTGCTTCCTAGAAGGCAATTCATTTTCTCTCAGTGAAATTTAGCGAAGGCATAGCACATAATAATATTATTATTATACTATTACCTCGCGCACTCTAGTACTTTCACTTACTTTTTCTTGGGCTTATACACTAGCCTATTAATATCAATGGAAGGTTGTCCCTGATCATTGTAAATGACCAAATCCTGAAAAGAGCTTCGAATTTTCGATAACTGTACTTTCAATGTTCCTTCCACATCATGAGAAGACTGCTGGGCACCTGTCGTATCGTTTTTATTGCTTTGTAATGAAACTGGAGTGTTTGGTGCCAACAATTTCATCGCTTTGCTTTCGGCTGGAACAACCTTGTTGTTCAACATTTTACATTTACACAATGGGGGCTCACATATAAACCGATAACGCAGAAGGATAAAGGATAAAGCATACAAACGTAGGATGAAATAAAACGAGCGACTGAAATACCGAATCTACTTTGCTGGGCTAGATCTCAGATCTCATCTTTCTCACTCGCTTTCACGAGCCAACATAAAAACGGCAGTGAAGTAGTAGCAGCATGCAACCAAGCACGGTATTCCATGACAATCTACTTTGCTGTCTACCCCGCAGCCTTCAATGAGGTGCCATCATAAACTAATTTCCTGCTGATAGTTCAGATTATCGCCTCGTTTGAAAAAGTTCCGTCGTCTTTTGCAATAACTTTTTGTCAAAAGGCTTTCATCCGGAAAAATAGCAGAATACATTTGAAAAACGTGAAAGCTTAAAAAAAGTGATTGCTTTAGTAAACCCATATAAATGAAATATGAAATCATTACTCCAAATGGAAAGGGTGTAAGTGTCAGACATGGGTCTGCATTTGAATCATTGCTTGTGTAATACATGTTTGCATAGTATAAAGAAATTACTTTCTCCAAAATGGAGAGAAGGAACCTGTTGGCAGAAGAAAATATACCTTGTACATAATAATGGGTACATGCATGCACCCACATATAATTCATGATTTTGTTCCCATTTCCTGACTCTGGCTGAGTAATCGGTGAGGTAAAAAAAGTGGCGTTGTTAGCACCAGGAAGGAACACGATGTAGTTTACCGAGCCTAAATGTTGTATGCGCCCAAATTGTAAAAAGTCGAAGGAAACAACATTGCTTAAACAGGAGCATGAACACAAGTAGAGCCTGCTGGAGACAGGCATAAAACCAATTAGCTAGATGGATGTTGTATGGGTTCTCTCGTGCCGTGTGCTTTGCACTACATAAGCTCAACTGAAGTTTGTAGGCTTAGGCAAATGCTCTGTGTATGTGTGTGGAGTTTCATCTTTGCTCTTGCTGGACTTTTTTTTGTTAAAGTACCACATTGGGAATTACCTACATACAAAACTACTTATTGTTCTCCAGCTACCGTGTGATTGTTGCAACAAAAAAGCAGAAAGCTTTAGCATGGCTGGCTGTGCCTCTGCATAATGCCATTATGATTTCAACCATCCAGAAAAAAATGAAGGTATGCCTCCCGGCGGTACAAGAAAATCCTTCCATTCCACTACTGCGGATTTTGTCATATGAAAAACAAACTCATGCACCTGTACACGCCACACTTGCTTGTTATGTAACAAAAATTCTTACCAAACAACTAAAAGAGAAGTGGTTGTAGCAAAACTATTTTCTTTTGTAATAATTTGTGCCCGTGTTTTTGGTTGGATATTATAATACTAAAAAGTTTTTTATTTTTCGAATTATAATAGGCCCTTTGTTTTACAATTATGATGACAACATTTCAGGCCGTTGTACTTGCCATCCTATTAGGTATGTAAAACTTAAAAGGAAGTTCCGTATCAAATACGCGAACTGCTACTTTGACATCAAAACTTGAATAATTGAACTGTGTTTACATAAACTATACTCTAGCGTTTTCACATGCCCAGACCGACACTTCGGAAAATACAAGTACAAGTACCATCACCCCAACTACAACAAAGATTACAACGACCCCTCCATCTCCTCCAGAGCCTGTTCCTAAAGTTGTGCCAACATGGACGGTAAAATCGTCCAATTCAACTTGCTTACTTCTTCGAGGAAACTTTACGTTTGCCGTCACGTACACCACACCAGCAGGAAACGTATGGACATACGAGTTTCCAAAAAAGCTATTATTTTCAGTACTTATCAAATGAAATCCTAGTTGATTGGACAAGGATACATATAGTCGCCACAAGCATAGTATACTTTTTATATGTGCATAACGTTTTCAGACAATCTCCGACAAGGTGGACATTCCAGCCAGTGCCAAAGCCAGTGGAAGTTGTGGACTTTATGTAAACTCCCTAGTTCTGACTTGGGATAAAAGCAATTTGACTTTCATGTTCATAAAAAAACCCATCGTGGATGCTGGAGTTGACACCGGCGAGGGAAGCTACTCGCTAACCACAATTTTTGGACGACTAACTGTGGAGAATCCTAATGATGGCAATGGAACCAACGTCCCAAGTTCACCATCATCAGGTTTGTCGGTATCCTTTTATTATACTCATCTAAATTTATGCGTAGTCATTTCCCTAAAAATCAGTGGACCGCGGCAACGCTTCCGAATCCAATATCAAATATCTATTCTCTCACAGTCTCACATCTCCCTTATGCCAATAGGAACACTTTTTACTCCCTGTCTATAGATTCTAATTTCTCATGATAAAAATCTTTTTATTCGCCTTTTGGTCGGTTTTTCCATTACCCTTATAATGCTCTCTTTTACTGTTTACGTAGGCGGACAAACCTTTTACATTTCAGTTAGGGAACCCGGGTACATGAGCACATCTTTACATAATTCATACTCTTGTGAGTCCTATCAATCCTTGGCTGCAGATAAAACTGGCAACGTTTACCTTGAGATGACGGGTGTTCAAGTGGAGGCTTTCCATAACGGCACCGATGCAGATTTCAGCCCAAGTAAGTCTCAACAACTCCACGAACAAGCCTGAAGAAACTTGATGCTAATCTTTTTTAAAGAAATGGTGTGGTGTGTAATATGACTCACTATCATGTTGCTACATACAGTCTGATTAGTCGTTTGTTAAGGAAGAACAATGGCTGAGTAAAATGATACAAGAGAAAAGTTTTTCCCGGAAATAACTTGCAGCTCCAATAATCATCCTGCTATTGTTTTCTCATTTCGTTTTTCACTAGGTATCCCGTGTACAAAAGATACAATGTCATCGGTAATGTCCATAGTCGGCTACGCTGTTCTCGCTGGGCTTGTTGCTGCTGTGGTGGGCTACCTTGCATGGAAAAAGTTTGGACGGGGTGGATACACAGAAGTTTGAAATAACACCGTCTCTCTCTCATTCACTCTCACCATTCTGTGGAAAATGCGTTCATGTTCACAAACTTGTTTTTGGAAGACTTAAAGAAAACTATACAGGGTAAAAGAGAAAACTGCGTATACTATAGCTTCTTGTTTGGACTTGCTTGGAATGGAAAATGTAGGTTTTTTGTACAATATATCTTCATATTTCATAACATTTTAGCCAATTTCAGCAAGGGAATGTTATTTCGTGTAGCAAGTAATTCAATATAATGGCAATTTTATGTTTTTAACCCGTGTTGTGATTTCACTTAGAAAATCCCCTACGAAAAATATGTTTAGGTTAGCAAAAAGCTGTAGTTGACGTACTTTGCTACTTTGCTTGTTCAAGTAATATTTAATAAAAATGAGAAAAATTGAAGCAGAAAGCGGGCGAATACACGCTCATCAATATTCACCGTGCAGGATTCATATGCAAGTTTATTTCGCGTTATACCAATCATTACATATACATACATATGTGGCCCACATTTTGGGAAAAAAGGAATACTCGTTCCTAGGTATAACCGTAAGTGAGTAACATTTTCCTCATCCTCCGATCCATTTACTGTTGCGAGCAAGACTTTTCCTTAAAATTAGGCATGACGGTAGCATACTCTTTCTGGAGCATACTCATGATGAAATGGTCTGCGACAATGAGACATCTGAGCGTCACAGACAATCAACTTGATAGTCATTATTATGCCATATAAAGCAGGCCTGTCAGAAAGTTTTTACATCTTGGCGAATATCCATTTACTACTTCCAAGACGCTACCGAAAGGTTTGTGGTCTAAAAAACATGTCAGTTTTGGTCTACTAGCTCGCGCTATCATTATAAGACTATTTGCTTAATTGCACATGGTCTAATTATTATTATTAGTCTTCTGTCCTCTCTCTGCTGTTGTAAGGGAGGAATCCACAAGTGAGCATTATTGTGACCGCTCCTTTCTCCTCCTTCTTCCCGAATTGAATGGGCATGCATTTATCTTTGTACAAGAAGCTAGTGCATTTAATCGGCAATCTGGTAGTTGGTAATATGGTAATAATAGCTTAGCACCACCGGTTTCATCTTCTTTTCATGCCGACACTGAAGGAAATGTATATTTTATGAGGTTACTCTGATAATGAGTACCAGGAAAAGCCTTTCCCCGTTTTCAATCTGATTTTCTCGTTCCAACTCTTTCCCCCCGTTGATGTGGCTGGAGAGTTATTGGTGCTGCTGTTACTTCTACAGCAGGGAGCACGTTGTATGAAATAAAATGTGAAACTTGAATGCGGAGCAGGTGTGCGTGAAAGATATATGGCATATTGCTTGCGGAAAAGTGGAATTGTGAAGTAAAAAAAGTTTTCCATGCACGGAAATTAGGATCTAGTTCTAAACTGTGAAAGTTGGTTACTCGATGATATAGGAAAATCCATTATCACTTTTCTTGTCTTGTGAATGTTATTGTACTACATTTTGTGCATGTACATATTATATTCATGGGGTGCACATAATAATATTATTATATATTACAACGTCCCCTTTGCAGGCAATCTTATATTTTTACACACATTTTCTATTCTCTACGGAGCAGCATTATCTTTGGAAATTTATTGATCCCCAAAGAGCGTCTTTTTACAATATTCCTTGCTGACACATCGTTAGTTACCGAGGCTGTAAGGCCAATAATATGAAAAAAATATCAGTATCAGTATATATATCTGTTCCGGTTTATGGGACGTTTGCTACTTTGTACAAGCCTGGCGTGTTGCTGTCAATATATCTTCCTTCCGAAACCGCTGCTATTTTCTAACCCTAACAGTAGAAAAATGGTGATATCATGCATCCAGTAACGCTAATAATACATAATGTATTAACACTTCACAAAGATCATGCTTTTTGCCATGCAGTAATAAAGTCAGAACGAACATTACGGTTGAGAAAATACGGTGATTTAAAAGTTCAATGTGAATATATTATAAAAATGTGAGACATGGTCTACGGGGAGATCCCATATATTCATGAGAAAAGTCCATGAGGTCTTTCTGTGGCCTGTAAAGCATACATATTATTCCCATTCTGATGGCGGGGGTGATGATGATGACGACGACGATAGTTTGTGATAAAACAGTGTGGCGTGTGTGGTGGTAAAAGGGATATTTTTCTCCCGTTGTCGGCTTTTCCATTCAGATATAATAGTCGGTTGTAGTGGCAGTGCACACTGCTGCAGCAGTAGCACCGGTATCATCATCATCGGAGCCTCTGGAAAAACTTGGTATGAGTTACATTTCGTCTTTCTTTATGCAAAAGTACCAATGCCCGTTTTCAGATTTCTTTTTTTTTCTTTTGTAACTTCTTCTCTGAGTAATAAGCTTACACTTGGTTTCATCTTTCTTTCTGACCGTGTATCCCACCACCAACATCACCACAGTCCAAGCAAACTTGCTTGCATGTCTGTGTGTGGGCTTTTTCCAGGATTGAGCGAGCATGAAATGGAGTTTTTGTAGCTGTTTCGTACTTATCATTATGTGTGTACATCATCATCATACCTAGTTGAGATGCTGAATGCTTTTGGAACACCGTTCTCCTATCAGGCGTACATGCATGAATAGGAGCTGAAACTCAGGTCTCCGCTCTTTTCGCCTCACTTCAAATTTTGAAGTAGCAGAGATCTAGAAGTATTACATTTGTTCCCTTATACTTGTTCTGCTCATCATGGGCCCTAGGTACGCAGCAGTAGTACGTAGTACGTACAACAGTAGCCCGGTGAGTCACATTCACAGCTCACAACTTCATTTTAACTTCAACTCTGAACTCCAAAGTTTCAACTTTCAGTACTCAACGAAAGACGACAATGAGTGGAGCAAGAAGAGACATGCTGCTTGTGCTCCTCCAAAAGGATTGTCTATTTACACTCGTCGTAAAGTGGTGCAATAGTTTCTAATAGACGCTGGCAGTGAACTAAAGTGAATACTCGAGTAGGTGTGGGACTGGGGCTTTACGATACAAGAGGAAGAGAAAAAAGAGAAAAAATTTGGACCTTTTACAAGAGAGTCCACGTCGCTGGATCCCTTATCCGAATTACGTGTTAGTGTAGGAAACACAACACAGAAAACTTCTAGTTAGGAAGTAAAAGCAAAGCAAACGCGAAAGTGCACAAATATTACATGAATGGCATATCATTATTATTCAGTTTTTTTTCTGAAAACATTTTCCCCCGCGATAGCAGAGTACGTGAGCACATAACAAGAAGCACTTGACCATATACTACTGCATCCTTACAACCATAGGGCATCATATAATATACATGATCTTGTAAAGATGTAATAAAAGTTTTTGAAAGAAGATGTACGAAAAAATCTTAGATGGTTAAGTCTTAGGCTTAAATGCTGGGATGAGAACAACCAGACTCGTTGTACTCGTACAATGGCAGCTATATGTGTGCTCTTTATCTCTTGTCAAAAGATTTAGGAACGTTTTTTCACATTTTGCGTTTAAGACCGTGCATGGTAATGTGAAGCTCAAAAAGAAGGTTTTGTTTTTCTAGTTTGTCTACTTGAGAATTTTTTTGGAGAGGACTTATACACTCGTCATGGATTGAGCGAGCCAAGAAGAATATGATGAAGAGAAAACCAAGACCGCACATATCCCTCGTTCAAATAACACTTGAAGTGACGCGTGATAAAACAGAGTTGCTCTATACAGTGTACATGCCTTATTTTTTCTTGCATATGTACGCATTATTCAAGCCAGATTTACTTTCGTCAGCAACAACAGTAAAGCGTACAAAGATAACATCAACTGAAAATCTTCAAGAGATCCATTTAAATGGGGTACATGGGCCGTAATACTGCTTAGACTGCCTAAAAATAACTTTCCTCTTGCTCACTATTCAATGCTACTGCTACTTGTGTTATATTTTCCGATTTCGGTGTTGAATGAATAGAGAAGAGAAATCCAGGGCAAAAAGTATTAGAACAGGATGAACATGAGCTAGCACACTTTATAGTAAAAGGAGAAGCAGCCTGAGACAAGTGCTTACGATAACAGATCAGGTAACATTCTTCTTCTTCTCCTTCTAAAGAGGAACCAGTCAGTGTGTTTTGGAGTTTTTACATATACATGAGCCTAAACCATTTAAATTTTCATCATTCTCTGCATAATTGAACAACGAGGTCTCAAAAATATGACTTTCCATTATTATTAAAAACACTAAAACCCTCATTTGAATTTAAAACCATTGTTATAAGAGGAAGGCTCGCTAGAATATTCTTGTTCTCCTAACTGGCAGCATGGATTTCGGCTCTTTGCGACGAAAAGCCAGTGAAAGGAGCAAAGAAAATCGCAAAAAGACCTTTTCCATATCAAACATTTCCTTTACATCGGGAAATTCCTCTACTACGTCTGTCATTCGCAAGTCTCTCAGCATTACGCTTCCTAGGGATCTAGGAATTCAACAGGATGTGGACGACCGAGTTGTGAAAATGCATCAAGGTGGTAGTGCGCATTTATCTGGTGTGATACAAATTGGTGACTTTGTTAATGTATTTGCTACCAGCTTGGATTTGCGGCACTCTCCAGCAGAAGAGTCCCCCTTAACTTCTTTACCTGATGACGAATTTGTAAATGTAAATATCATTTATGGAGTTCTCCATGTGGAAAGCAGGCCATTGTGTCCTCTCATTGTGGAGATAGGCAACAGGTATAACAAAAGACTGACAAGACACAAAAGAAAATCCCATTCATATATGATCTCTATTCTCGAGCTCAGCCTTCTTCGTATTTTCCACGTTCAATACTAATGAAGCATAATGAGACAGGCTTCATAGGATTCGCTTGTGCGTAATTTATTGTAAATTTGCTTGCTTTCAGGAATAATACGTCGTTAGGACTGGCTTTAGCAGATTCCCCCGGTGAGAAAATAAGAATCTCATCTATTCAAGCAGGCTCGCTTGCAGAACGGTGTGGATACCTGAAACCAGGTGATATACTCATCTCGATCCAAGTACAGGAGAACAAAACCATTTCCTGTTCACCTTACTATACCTCATATGAAACGGCTCAGATTATTCGTGGAATCACTTCGAGTATGCCAACAATGGTGCTTACAATTTTGCCATATGAAGCGGAACAGCTTCAGCTGCAACAACAGCATATCTCTCTGTTCAACATGTTGTCATCCGCAGGCAATGTAAAATTTAATAAGGATTTTGGATCAGAGTCCACGCTGATTCCAGAAGCCAGTCAGAATGAAAATGCAGATTCGTGTGGGGCGAACAATTTCCATGATAATTCCGACGGCGGCTGCACTACTACCGCTGCAAACACCATTCATGACCAGAGTTCTCACGATGAGAATTTCACCGTATTATCCTTCTCTTTGTGGAAGGATAGACTGTATGAAGACTGGGGTTTTAGTCTCTCGGATTCCGGAGAAAGTCAGGAGGATTCTCATGGGAAGGAAAATTATGAAGGTTGTAAAGGCGTACAAACCCCTTCATCAAACTCTGGTGTAGGAACGACAAAGAAAAGTCAAAGAGAGGCTTTACTGGGAACAGGGTCCGAAATTTTACAGATAAGACCAGGGGGACCGGCTTACGCGGCTGGAATACTACCAGGAGATAAAATTATCCAGGTAATACATAAATGTACGCACGTGCATCTCACAAAAGTCCATTAACCTTCTAAAAAGGTACAATTGGCATGGGACAACAGAACATGATGTGAAATTTTCTTTGTTGCAAATTTAGTATGAATTTTTAAAAGCATCTCGCCCCCTCCTTTTACCTTACATTTCAGATAAATCACCAAGACGTGTCGCACTTGGAGAGTACCATGCTGGTTCCAATCCTAGCATCGCTCGAGGATTCACTCAACCTAACAGTAATTAGAACAAATAACGCGGACGAAAACTCATGATAACAATTATTTACTACATGCTAAAAAGTTAACCCATTTTTGTTACCGTTCTCGACTTCTTAATAAAAACATGTTTTTCCACAATCTGAATACATGCCTTCCACTTATTTTACACACAATTATCATCCTTTCATCTTTGCAAGTGAATCATTCATCAGTCATCTCATTCCTTTTTAAATGTCAAACCGCAATCCACAACTTGAAAACATTTTTTGTGAGAGAACACGAAACGGAACGATCAAACGAGAAAAGAGGGCTGTAAAACGAGCCGTGCCATAAAAGCTGGAAATGAAAATGAAACTGTTCCGCTGCGGAGAACATGGAAAGCAGAAAGGCTGGAAGAGTTCTAAAGTTTGCACAGCATTTTGCATTTTCAGATAGCGTTCTCCAGCTTTCACCTTTGTTTCCTTTGGGATACTGCCGTTGAGTCTAGCTCAAGCCAAGAGAGTAGTCGGCGATGGTGGATGAGTGTCAAGTTGCCCCAACTCTTGCCGAACAAAGTGGTTAAGAGTGAGGCAATGTCGAACAAGCATGGCCATGTGTGTAGCATCACCTGATTCATTTGAGAAGCAGTACAAGCATTGTGTACAAACAGATGCATTTAAAACGAGAAAGTTAATTTAACTTACGGTTTAATTGCAGTTGAAAGCCTTTTAAAATGGCACGCATGAGGCATCGTTTCAATCAGAAGGCTCGGCAGGGTCAGGCTAAAAGGACTGAAGTAGTGGATCCCAGTTCGGCCAAGGTAAGGGCTTGAATTTACCCCATGTGCTTTTAAAAGAAGTGCACTTTAATTGCAGTGCTTGTTGTTATCATTCTAGATTCCTGTGGATTCCAAGGCGCTTGGAGGAACTGGCAAATATGACGAGGCAAATGCGCTAGTGCTCCCTTCCAAAAAGAGGAAGACGATTGTGAAGAGTTCTGAGCAGTCAGCGGGACAAAAACTGTTGTCCAGAAAGCAGAGGAAGAAGTTGGAAAAGATTGTGGAAAGACGACAAAAGAAAAGTAGCAGAGCGGAGCTGCTGGAGGAACTTCAAAAGCACCAATTGTCCGCTGAAAAGTATGCTCAACTGACGCCACTCCTTCAGGTTCAAACTGAAGGACTGAAGAAATTATTTAGCAATGTTGACAAGGGGGATTTTGGACAACCGGTAGAAAAGAGTGCAATCAAAAGTCGTGCTAAAGGCACAAACAAGCTAAAGTACAGAAGTTGGAGTGGAAGGTTTGGTCAGAATGCCAATTTGAAGCAGAAGGATAAGGATCCCATGGTTCTGGGGCTGGATGAAGAGTCATCTTCCTCAGATGAAGATGAGGAGGAATCGGATGTGGAAATGAGTACAGAGGAAAGAGAAGAAGTGCTAGCAAAGATGGAGGACCAAACCAACAGCTCTGATGATGAGGATGATAGTACATCTTCCGAACAACCCCAGGTCACCTCTGAACCCCATGAGGACAATGTAGCTGTCAAAGAAGAAGATTCCAAGCCTGATTTAGAAGTAATTAGCGTTCAAGTAAAGCCTCAGAATAGGAAACCGAAGCAGTTTGTGCAAGTGAACCGCACGCCAGAAATAGAAGCCATTAGGTCAAAATTGCCAATCATTCCAGAGGAACAAATAATTATGGAATCTGTGACTGAAAATATGGTGACAGTTTTGGCTGGAGAGACAGGTATCAGTACCGCTTTCAATTTGACTTGCATACTTTTGTTAAGTATGTTTTAACTTTACATTTCCATTGTTTGGTTTTAGGGTCCGGGAAAACCACCCAAGTTCCACAGTTTCTTTATGAAGCAGGCTATGCCTTGAACGACCGTATGATAGCAATCACAGAACCAAGACGAGTTGCAGCAATTGCAATGTCCAAACGTGTAGCCAAAGAACTTAACTTGTCAACAGAAATCGTGTCCTACCAGATTCGTTTTGAAGGGAATGTGAACCCAAAAACAAAAATAAAGTTCATGACTGACGGAGTTTTGCTGAAAGAAATGGAGAAGGACTTTCTCTTGATGAAATATTCGGCGATTTGCATAGATGAAGCTCATGAACGCTCGTTGTACACTGATATACTCATTGGTATGAAACAGTCTACCTAAATATTTTAATAAAGTGAAACGCTGTTTTAGGGTCATCATTTTTATTATTATTTGGAATTATTTGATTATTTGCAGGGCTTTTGTCTCGATGTGTGAGGTTACGTGAAAAGAGAAATGATCCTTTAAAACTTATCATCATGTCAGCCACAATGCGTGTTGAAGATTTCCAGGAAAATGCAAAGTTGTTTAAAACTCCGCCCAGATTAATTCACGTGCCAACACGACAGTTTCCTGTGCAAATCCATTTCAACAAAGTCACTCCTCAGAACTACCTTCTTGCGGCTTATAAAAAAGCAGCACAAATTCACCGAAAGCTACCTCCTGGCGGTATTCTAATATTTGTCACAGGCCAGCAAGAAGTTCGTACCCTAGTAAGTAAATTGAGAAAGGCATTTCCAAATAGACGATACGAAGTTGCTAGTTCGCCTGAAAGTAACGATCGTTTGAAAAGGAAACGAAAGAAAAAGAGAGATTTTCAGAAGAAACCTGTGCAACTAAAAACTTTTGACTTGGATAAAATAAGAACCCTACCTTTAAAATCTGGAGAAAAGGACGAAGAGGAATACTTATCCGATAACAGCGACGACTTTGATATTGATGAGGAGGAAAATGAATTGTCTAGCGAGTGGGCTCTTGAAGATGCAAATGAGAATGACGAACCACTTTATGTGTTACCCTTATATTCAATGCTTCCAAGTAGGGAGCAACAAAAGGTACACACATTGAATGAAAGTCAAGTAAAATTGCGACTAAATGTTACTAATATGAGTATTGCATTGTTTTATTCATTTTAGGTATTTGAACCCCCACCTGGAAATTGTCGCCTATGTGTTGTAGCAACCAACGTAGCGGAAACATCTTTGACCATACCCTCCATTCGATATGTGGTTGACGCAGGAAAAGTTAAGACAAAAGAATGGGATAAGCTTACTGGAGTTCAGCAATTTCGAGTAACTTGGTGCTCTAAAGCATCCGCCGAGCAGAGATCTGGGCGTGCAGGAAGAACTGGTCCCGGACATTGCTACAGGTTTGCATAGAATTGAAAATAAATTATTGACAGATAGTTGCTTTGTGTTGCTTTTGAATATGATTATTGCACATTTTGATGATATGATTATTGGCAGGTTATATTCATCCGCTGTGTATGATTCCGACTTTCAACAGTATTCACCACCTGAAATACTTATTAGACCTGTTGATGACATGATGCTGTTCATGAAGTCGATAGGTATCGATAAAGTTCAAAACTTTCCTTTTCCGACGCATCCAGGTGATAGTCAGTTACTTGGAGCAGAGCAGACACTTTTGAACTTGGGAGCACTGGAACCTGTTACGCGAGGAATGCAGAAAATATCCAAGAAATCCAAAGCCACTTCTGAGTTGGTTCAAATCACAGACCTTGGAAGAACAATGGCTCACTTTCCATTAAGTCCTAGATTTTCAAAGATGCTGGCTCTTAGTTTTCACCACTCTGTGGTTGAATTCACCATTGCACTGGTGGCTGCCTTAACAGTTCAAGTAATTTACGAATAATTAAAGTTTCTTAATGCCCCGTCTCAAAACTAATCAGTAATTGTCTTTCAGGAAGTGTTCTTGGACGTTTCACTAACGGAGAGTAACAAAGAATCTCGTTCAGTGTGGACCAAGTTAAGACGACAGTGGGCTGGAACAGGATCTCAACTATTGCTAGGTTCGATTGTAATGCAATGATGTTGTGGAATAAAGGGGATTTGGGTTGCATTATTGAATGCTCTTTAGTCATACTATTCGTTTTCCTGTTTTCCTTAGGTGACTGTATGCTACTTCTTCGAGCTGTGGGTGCTTTTGAATACGAGAAGGGGTCTGAAGTATTTTGTCAAAAGGCAGGACTGCGTGTCAAGGCCATGCATGAAATTCGAAAACTCCGCAAGCAACTGACTTTGGAGGTAAACATGATGGTTGATGCCAATTCCGAACTTTCCCTTGACCCACAAATGAAACCACCCAGTGACGATGAAGCCTTGTTGTTGAGGCAAGTTTTATTAAGTGGACTACCAGATAAAATCGCAAGAAAAATTGATGAAGAGGAAATAAAGGATGATGAAGATAAAAAGAAGTTGAAATATGCGTACAGGTATGCCCTTGAAAACCAAACCTTAATACCAAAAATCTGTAATTACTTTAAAGACCAATAAATGTCTTTATGATTTTGAACAGGTGCGGTGAACTGGAAGAGCCAGTTATAATGCACCCATCATCCGTTCTTCGTAGTACTCTTCCGGAATGGGTAGTATATCAAGAAATTTTCGAATCCAACCAGAAGATGTACATGAGAGGGATTACGGCAATCGAACCTTCCTGGATTCCTTCATTTTGCAAATCCTTGTGCACAATTGGCTCACCACTTCCAGATCCCCCTCCTTACTTTGACTCCGAAAAGGGGATTATAAAATGTTCCGTCAAGTCAACTTATGGAACACAAGGCTGGCAATTGCCAATTCATGAAATAGAATATCCTTTTTCACTGGAAAAATTCAAACTGTTTGCACAGTACTTGCTGGAAGGTAGCGTCTTTCCGAAACTATTAAAATGGAGACAATCTCTGTTGTCTCTACCAGTCACAATGACGAAACCCTGGGCTCGACTACAACCTAGGACGCAAAAAGTACTTGACACCTTGACTTCGAAAAGAATTTGTTCCAAAGCAGATCTTCAACAGGAATGGATGAGTAACAAAAACTTTCTTCTCGAGGCATATCTCGATTGGCTACCGCCAGAACATCATGTTGAAGTATCATGTGCTTGGCCTCCGGTATGAGGGAATTGATCGTAAAATTTTAAAAAAGACGAAAGCAATCAATAAAACGAATTTTATTAAATCAAAGAGTACGATTTTATTTTTATTTAGTTTACAAGCGAACCGGCAAAGTTGCTTGGTATATCATAAAACGAAAAATATTATCCGTTTACACAATGACGCCATAACTTCCGAGTCTACCAAGCTATACGTTGTTGCATTAAGTAACAAAATAATAATACATGGACCTTTGTCCACAAATAAATCAGTGAAAAACGTTCAATTTCCATGAATTACTACTGTGCAAGCGATAAGATTAAGACAAAACGGTTACATTAATTTATTTAAATACTTAGCCTTAGACGACACCACTGTCTACAATCTGAAATGTATACCATGAATATGTTTTACGAGTTTCGCCCTATATAAATATTCATAGAAGCTATGAAATATCAAAGTCACTTTAGAGAACGGAATAATAATATGCAGAGAAAATACAAATCATTGTAATAATAACTGTAATCTACGCTAAAGTCGATTACATCGAAATACTAGAAATATTAATACGAAACTAAAACCTACTAACCGTAAACTAAAATTAGAATACGATAGCTAATCTGGAATATAATGTGAGATTTAATAATATAATTCATAAATTCAACCCCTACCACAAATTTAATTAATTGTAATCGTATCCTCCACCGTAGCTTCGACCACCACCGCTACTGCCACGGCTTTGATTATATCCTGATGATCCTCCTCGGCCACCTCCAAGAGCAGTTCCAGGAGTACGCCAACGGCTACGATCTGACAAATTAAAATGCACAAAATTAATATCGATTTCCTATCCCCTTCTATGATTCATAACCAAACAAACATGCACTAAAAGTTTTAGAAAACTGTTTTGACTTACTAATTCCTCGTCCTCCCATCCCTCGGGAGCTTTCCATCATCTCATAAAGTTTCGGGTTGATAACTTGATTAGCTTCACGAAGCACGTCTACGAGTTCTTTGGCTTGCTTAGCATTAGAATGCGTGAAAAACGTGTAAGCGGTTCCAGTTTTGGATGAACGTCCAGTACGTCCGATTCTGTGTACATAGTCCTCGGTGCCGTTAGGATAATCATAATTGATGACAAACTTGACATCGTCCACGTCTTTTAAAATTATATGAAAGAATTTTCATTAGTTTATTGAATTGAGAAATGCAAACTCATGACAAGTTTGCTGATTAGCCAGCAGCTTTCATGCTAAAAGAACAAGGAATGAATTGTAGGAAAAGATAAGATGACGCATTCTGGAATGCTAGAATGTCTCAAGTAGTGGATCAATAATATAACACGTAATTTAAAGGAAGTCTTAAGAATCCAGTTTTTGATAACATTGCGTGCGCAAGGTTCTTACCTTCTGGGCTCTGAATTCCCTGATTAACACTTGGTGATATCAACTTTACAATGAGCAAGGTTTTCATGTGGTTGAGGATCAGAGGCACAGATTATTAGAGGACATGTTTTGGAGAATGCCGGTTATCCTGAACGGCCGCGGCGGAGACCTATTTCAGAGAGTACAGTTGCTCGAAGCGCTTTAAGCAGCACATTCAAATCTCAGCTCTCTTTCAGCCCATACATTGACGGACTCAACACTAGGCCCCCACCACGATCTTACAGTTGGATGTTTATGTGGCCAGCACACCACAAAATTAGGTGTGGACCTGAGGACATTTTGTGAACACAAGGCAAGGCGTGACGACATCAAATTTCACTTTAGATGCCTCATGGTCACGCTTTGGATACCCGTCCTCCATTATCGCATCCTTTCGTTACACTGACATTACTGACGAATATCATCATTTAAAACCAGCATTCCACATCCTTTACCGAATTCACCTTTCATACTGTGCCTCTGCAAATGAAAATCACAACAAATCACCTTTCATTACTCTAACATATCAAAACATAAGCTCTCGTCCGCTACTAATATGGAAATGATTAGTATAGACTTACAGCTAAGTATTACAACTAGATAGAAAATTAAAGGACAGGGTCGTAGCAATAACGTTTGGACTTATGAAACGCTCAACTTACCCGTCGTCATCTCATATTCCATCAAATATAGGCTTAAAATGTTGTGATTAAATTCATTCTTGTTAACCTTGCTCACAATATAATTCAAGCTTTTTGCTAACATTTTAAAGTTGGAACACTAATCCTTATATCCAAGTAATACGTATTAATTAAAATTTAAGAAAAAATATTTGAAAGTTTTGCTATTTATGCTGCTTGAATGTTGGTAATTAATCAAGTTGAGTATTGATTTATCTGAAAATACTGTGCATCTTGGAAATTCCATTAATGAAAATCACCTAATGCTACCGAACTAACTGGATTCTAAGATCAACGTCGCTGTGGATCAGAATTATGCAATTATGACATTTGAAGTTCACATACCAAGTCCACGGGCAGCAACATCAGTTGCGACGAGGATTGGCGCACGTCCAGATCGGAATTCTGTTAATGAGAAAACCAAACACAAAATGAAACTTGACATTGATACAACCAAGAAGAAGAAACATAAAAACGATAAAACGACACACAATAGAGATACGAGTTTAACGAATTACAATGATTATTTTATGAAATTTCATACCTTGCAAGACCCAGTCTCGCTCGTTCTGGGATTTGTCACCGTGAATGCACATAGCTGGCCAGCTAGAGTAAAATGTAATTTTCATTAAAATCTACACAAAATAAGGTACAAGTTCAAGCGCAAAATGCATGATGAACTCAGCACCCGCCGAAGTTTATTGCAACAGTGCACACATAGCAGAAAACCGATTGCACGAATAGGTTCCGGTGTTAATCTCAATTTTATACTTTATCTTACCCAGTTCTTCTCATTTCTCTGGTTATTTCATCAACTTTTCTCTTAGTTTCAACAAAAACAATTGTTTTATTGTCTTGTTCCGTGCCAATTTCGTCCAACAACATTCGAAGTCTGCAAATCGAAATCGATTATAGTTCAACCATTCTAGAATGTATTTCCTCCCTACAAAAGCTTCATTTCTTTTTGCGTCTACTTCTCTTTTAATAATTATCTAGAGCTCAGTCAACTCATAGCTCTCAGTCAAAAATGGAGAATCCTTTCAGATCAAATTGGCACAACGAAACAAGGGATGCTTTCTTACATTACCCCAATTTACCCCTTTCAAGTTTTGCGAAGACGTGTCTAGTAAATGCTTAAAATGTTGCTTTGCTGCACTGCGTCACTCGCGTCGATACGATAGCGCATATTTCTGGGTGCCGGTTTCGCAAAGATAAGCTAAATAACAAATTGGACTACAATTACCCGTATCGTCTCATGACCCTTGTCAGTTCATCGACTTTCCTTTTCGTCTCGGCAAAAATTATAGTTTTGCTTTCTCTTTCAGCCATGATTTCCTCCAACAAACGTTGCATTCTGGATATCATATTTTGGCAGAGTTGAATTAAAAATATATAGCTAATATATAGTAAATGAAAGCCGCAATAATAAGTTGCTTGAAAAAGTTTTTTAAAAGACTGTCGGGCATATTTTTACGCAAGTAAAGCTTGAGTTGTAAATACATAGAAAATGTTAAAAAGCTTTGCCCAAGAAATAAAGACTGTTATAACTTTTTGGCCCTGGGAATTATGAGCAACTAAATCTCCGTTTAAAAAGAAAAGGACCCAAACAAGTCAGTTAGAAAAAGAGTGAATGGCATTTTAAAATTCTCCACTTTTGATTGTTCTAATAATTTCCTCTTTTTCCTGCTCATGCTCAATATCATACAAACTTACTTGTTTTCCTTCTCATGTTCTTGACAAACATCAATGATTTGTAAAATATTATGATTCGCAGACAATGTTAGAGATCCAACGTTGATTTGGACATAGTCCTTCAAGAAATCTTCAGCCAAGATCCGTACTTCCTTGGGCCAAGTAGCAGACCACATAAGGGTTTGCCTATCCGGCTAAAATAAAAAATCAAACAAAAAATTCAATAAATTAATCTAAAATGTAGTGAAAGTAATTAATCCTTTGGGCAAGTTATGAAAATTCAGTATATATTGGGTTGTGAGATATATTGAGGATGGGATCTATCGACTTCTAAAACAATAGACACCGAAGGCATAATATCCCCTAATTTATGTACCTCCTGAAAGCACTCATGAACCACTATAGTTTAAATGGTTGCATGCCAAGACAGGAGGAAAGAAGTACCTAAGTACCTACCTATTATCTTTACAGACACAGGACAGGATGATGTATGGGTATGGTAATTAGTAATTATTTTGCAAACTTACCCGAACTTGTTCAACAATCTTCCTGATTTGCGGTTCAAATCCCATGTCCAACATACGATCGGCTTCATCCAGAACCAAGTAAGTGCATCGACGCAAGTTGGTCTTGCCAGACTCCAAGAAGTCAATAAGCCTTCCCGGTGTGGCGATAACGATTTCCACACCTCGTTCCAAATCTCTAGCTTGGCTACCTTTAGGAGCTCCACCAAAAATACATGTGTTGCGAATCCTTGCGGGTTGTCCGAACTCGCTTGCAACTTGCTGAATCTGTTGCGCAAGCTCCCTGGTTGGAGCCAAAATTAATGCAACGGGTCCATCACCTCGTTCCAGACGTGGTTGATGTTGAATGTGCACAATGGCAGGAAGAGTGTACTGAAATTGGTATAATCATAATTATTATGAGCCCATTTTAAAGAATGTCTTTCATCATTGCTTGTAAGATTTTCAGCAGCTTACCGCCAGCGTTTTGCCGGAACCAGTTTGCGCGATACCGACCATGTCTCTTCCACTTAAAGCTATGGGCCATCCAACAGCCTGAATTGAGGTAGGGTTCTCGAATCCAGATTTCCGAATTGTGCCAATTACTGCCTCAGGGAATCCTGCCTCTGAGAAATGCATGACTGGTAGAGGAATATCTCGTCCTTTCATGGTAACTTGCTGTTTATGAAGGAATGCATCTACGTCATGCTGAGATCTAACATAATCAAAAATCAATTGTATTAGGAATTTGCTTTTTACCTCTTTACCTTTACCCATTGTTAAAGGTTTAAGTTGAAATTAAATCTTAAGAAACTTACCTATTACACACAGCGGGTGCAGGGCGATAAAAGTTCTTTTCAAATGGTTGAAGACGCTCCATGTCCCAACGTGGCTTACGGAGATTCTCTCCTGGACGACTGTTGCCATTCATCTTATTACCACCACCGTGCATTTTGCTGCCGCCCCCATATCCTCCAGATCCGCCATCACGTCTTCCAGCACCGCTTCCATAACCGCCACCCCCGCCTGGGCGAGCGGATCCTCCACCGTAGCCACCGCCACCTCTGTCGCTGCCTCCACGACCACCTCCGTAGCTACTTCCAGATGCACCCTGACTTGCACCTCGATCATTTCCACGACCTCCACTACTACTAAATAAACATAAAGAAAATAGAATTTAATTATATAAGAATTGATATCAGTCGCTTACATTTAGACTAGCTTGAACCCTACATTCTCTAGTAGTTTATCTAAAAAATGAGAAATATATTATCTTAAATTCCAACATGCATGATTTCATTCAATTGGAAACGCTCTCATGCATCCCCAAAATAAGGAATGATGAAGTGAGCTTGAATTACATCATCAGTTGAAAAAAAAACTGAAGTTTGATAAATTGTTTAGCCTAACTGAAACTGCAAACTTAGGTAAAATAAAAAAAGGTTATCCTAGTCTAATAATATGCTGGATTACATGACATCTGCTTGAAGTCCTGGCAGTGCTGTTGAACTCAAATATCGAGTAGCAGCACTACTACTGGTGGCCAAGGCAGAAGCGGTTACCGTCTGACCTTTGACCACTTTGAATTTCGCTAGATGTCTTGACGGAGTAGTGGCACAGAGTGCCAATTTATTTAACAAGGTGAGCACATACCGCTGATCTTTGTACGACATGATGATGTCTGCTACCAGAATTGAGGATCTGATCAACTAATTTGAAGCCCAATTAGTTAATAATTTGGATGCCTTTAAAATGGAATTTTAAAAGTGATGAGTAGAGCAACCCCTCGAAAAATACTGTACGCTGCTTGAAGAAAATTGTAGTTCTAACAATTTAGACCAGTGTCTTATCCTGCCAATTTTTTAGTGTTGAAAATTTAAGGAAAACTGTTAAAATTTAACTGCGAAAAATTAAATTCTCGAGATATTAGAGAGTGGGCTGAAATGCACGTCTATCTTCAATCCAAGATGGCAGCTAAAAGAGAGAGTTGAATAGAGACGAGAGTGCAGATAGACAAGCCCTGCTGCTATTCATGCTCAGAGAGCATGTCCACCACGGCGACGATGATGAAATAACAAGAAGGAATGCACAAAGCATGCAGAGGTACACGGAACGACGACAACAAACACATTGCAGGATAGCCAGAGCCAGACAGGGAGAATACCAACGCAGATAGGTATATGTCCTAGTTCACGAGAGAATCGAACGGACTTTTTAACGTTGGCAAAAAGGATCCCACAATCAAATTCAGCAGATTAAAAAACTACTCGGCCTGTGTTTCTGGGAAGATATTTTGACATTTTGGAAGACATGAAATATAGTTTTAGATGGATGCTGGCGCATTAGGTTTATGGGGAAAAGGAATGATTTAATTACTGCAGATACTAGGTTAACCGAATATGTGGCACAATTTGATTTTGATTTGATGTAATTTGATTCTAAACAATAAAGCCGTTAATATTTTGCATTCTATTAAGTGAATAAACTGTAGTTATTCGTTGTTCACTCATCACTGTCATCACTCATTCATGATCATGATTGAGTTTTGAGTCCTCAATTCTCAATCTCAACAATAACCAGCTGCGGACGATTTTGAAACAGACTAAGAAAATCATTACATAAAAAGGCGCATTACCAACCACATTGTAGGTAGCAGATAATCACAAACTCGCAAGCCCGACTTACAAGTCAATGAACAAGACAGACGTCATCGGACTTCTAAGGACGAACTGGGGTGGAGTATACAAAATTCTGAAAATTGCTATGTACTGCGCTACGTTAAATTATGAAATTTGTAGAAACAAACGTGTGTTTCGACTTGCAACGTACTACAATTATACGAATGATATTTTGTACTTACTGTACTTTTCTAATCTTTTCTGTGTGTACAAAGTACATGCAAAATATTTCCTTAAACATTAAAGTAAAACAAAAGAAAAAAAGGTCCCAGACGTCTTAGTAGACAGACAATACACTAATAATACAGGCGTATATCTAAGCTCCCCATTTTAGGTCATATATTTGGTTCGTTGGCTTTTCAGTTCGAAAAACGGCATGATTTTCACAGTTCTAGTTCTAACTATAAGATGTATACGTATGAGTAAGAGTACGCGACCCGGGTGCAGTGGCAGACACGTATTTTTTAAATCGCTTGAAACCGTGTCCATTCGATAAAGCACGTTAAACTGACCCTGGAACCGCTGACCGAAAATTTTTATGTCATTCGGTTTAGCCGCTAGGGGGCTCCAAAGACAAAAAAGGTATCCAGAGCATAACTCTTGAGGGAAACGAGATATTATCATCAAACTTTCACCAATCGACAGCTAAAAATGTCCTACAGGCAGCTAAGCCAAAAAAATTTAAAAAATATCAAAACCCGATTTTTTAAAAAATAAAAACTTTAAATTCGGACGGTATCCAGAGCCTAGCGTCTAAACTATAACTCGTAGAGACTTGAAACCACTTTTATCGTGTTCTACGGGTCATGTTACAGGCAGCTAAGTTAAATTGTTTCACTCAGCTGGCTATTTAGTCATAGAAATTAGCCAAAATTAGAGAACGCATGTGAACGTCACTTGGTGCCGTTCGGTATCCAGAGCCTAGCGTCTAAACTATAACTCGTAAAGACTTGAAACCACCTTTATCGTGTTCTACGGGTCCTGTTACAGGCAGCTAAGTTAAATTGTTTCACTTAGCTGGTTATTTAGTCATAGAAATTAGCCAAAATTAAAGAACGCATATGACCGTCACTTGGTGCCGTTCGGTATCCAGAGCCTGGCGTCTAAACTATAACTCGTAAAGACTTGAAACCACTTTTATCGTGTTCTACGGGTCCTGCTACAGGCAGCTAAGTTAAATTGTTTCACTTAGCTGGCTAGTTAGTCATAGAAATTAGCCACAATTAGAGAACGCATGTGAACGTCACTTGGTGCCGTTCGGTATCCAGAGCCTAGCGTCTAAACTATAACTCCTAGAGACTTGAAACCACTTTTATCGTGTTCTACGGGTCCTATTACAGGCAGCTAAGTTAAATTGTTTCACTTAGCTGGTTATTTAGTCATAGAAATTAGCCAAAATTAAAGAACGCATATGACCGTCACTTGGTGCCGTTCGGTATCCAGAGCCTGGCGTCTAAACTATAACTCGTAAAGACTTGAAACCACTTTTATCGTGTTCTACGGGTCCTGCTACAGGCAGCTAAGTTAAATTGTTTCACTTAGCTGGCTAGTTAGTCATAGAAATTAGCCACAATTAGAGAACGCATGTGAACGTCACTTGGTGCCGTTCGGTATCCAGAGCCTAGCGTCTAAACTATAACTCCTAGAGACTTGAAACCACTTTTATCGTGTTCTACGGGTCCTATTACAGGCAGCTAAGTTAAATTGTTTCACTTACCTGGTTATTTAGTCATAGAAATTAGCCAAAATTAGAGAACGCATATGACCGTCACTTGGTGCCGTTCGGTATCCAGAGCCTAGCGTCTAAACTATAACTCCTAGAGACTTGAAACCACTTTCATCGTGTTCTACGGGTCCTATTACAGGCAGCTAAGTTAAATTGTTTCACTTAGCTGGCTAGTTAGTCATAGAAATTAGCCACAATTAGAGAACGCATGTGAACGTCACTTGGTGCCGTTCGGTATCCAGAGCCTAGCGTCTAAACTATAACTCCTAGAGACTTGAAACCACTTTTATCGTGTTCTACGGGTCCTATTACAGGCAGCTAAGTTAAATTGTTTCACTTAGCTGGCTAGTTAGTCATAGAAATTAGCCACAATTAGAGAACGCATGTGAACGTCACTTGGTGCCGTTCGGTATCCAGAGCCTAGCGTCTAAACTATAACTCCTAGAGACTTGAAACCACTTTTATCGTGTTCTACGGGTCCTATTACAGGCAGCTAAGTTAAATTGTTTCACTTACCTGGTTATTTAGTCATAGAAATTAGCCAAAATTAGAGAACGCATATGACCGTCACTTGGTGCCGTTCGGTATCCAGAGCCTAGCGTCTAAACTATAACTCCTAGAGACTTGAAACCACTTTTATCGTGTTCTACGGGTCCTATTACAGGCAGCTAAGTTAAATTGTTTCACTTACCTGGTTATTTAGTCATAGAAATTAGCCAAAATTAGAGAACGCATATGACCGTCACTTGGTGCCGTTCGGTATCCAGAGCCTAGCGTCTAAACTATAACTCCTAGAGACTTGAAACCACTTTCATCGTGTTCTACGGGTCCTATTACAGGCAGCTAAGTTAAATTGTTTCACTTACCTGGTTATTTAGTCATAGAAATTAGCCAAAATTAGAGAACGCATATGACCGTCACTTGGTGCCGTTCGGTATCCAGAGCCTAGCGTCTAAACTATAACTCCTAGAGAATTGATAAACCACTTTCATCGTGTTTCTACGGAGTTATCCTTTTACAGGCTGAACTAAGTTATATTTGTTTCTCTATAGCTGGATAGTTAGTCTTAGAATAATTAGCCACAATTTAGATGAAAGCATGGGTATCGTCAATTGGTGCCGTTCGGGTCCAGTGCCTAGCGTAGTTACTTTAAAAAAAATAACAGATCGCTAGAGAACTGGATACTATAGGGGTGCGTGGGACGTCAGGGGAAGTGTTATGGATTAGGACGTAGTTCCGATGAGAGTTGGGTTGGAAAGGGGGGAATGGGCTAGCGGACGGGAAAGAGAGAGGGAGCGAAGGAGCAGGTGACGACAGCGCCGTTAGGGCCAGAGGGACGTGCGGGGGCGGAAGGAGCCGACGCCCCCCGGGGGTTAGGAGAGGCGTTCGGAGAGGAGGGGGGACGGCGGGGAGGGGAGGGGGTGAGGGGGGGGGAGGGATAGGGCGCGAGGGGGGGGATAAGGGGGGGTGGAATCCGATGCCGAGCGAAGGTGAGGTGCTAATGACCAGTGAGGGGGGGGCGTGGGGGGTGACGTGGGCGCTAGAGAGGGGGTGGAGGAGGGGGGGGGGGTGGTTTGGCCGGGGAGCGGGGGTCCCCCGACACGACGGGGCACGTAGAAGGGCACGGGGAAGTGGCAGGGGCGTGGCGGGCGGAAAGAGGGGAGAGTAGGGGGGGGGTGGGGGCGGGCCCAACGGGGAGGGTGTAGGTAGGCGGAAAAGGCGCGAGGGGGGGCGGAGGAGCGACAGAAGGTCGGAGATGCAACGGAGAGGGGTAGTCCACCAGAGCGCCGCGGATAGGTCCGGGCGGAAAGAGCGACGTGAAGGGAGGGAGCAGCAAACGGGGAGACGCAAGGCAATGTAGAGAGAGGGGTCTGTCTTCTCATCATCAACGTTTATTCTGGTGTTCAATTCTTTTTTTACTCTATTAAGTTTTCCTTTTTTCATTTTTTACCTATTAAATTGTTTCACTTACCTGGTTATTTAGTCATAGAAATTAGCCAAAATTAGAGAACGCATATGACCGTCACTTGGTGCCGTTCGGTATCCAGAGCCTAGCGTCTAAACTATAACTCCTAGAGACTTGAAACCACTTTCATCGTGTTCTACGGGTCCTATTACAGGCAGCTAATTACACGATACCACAGCCCGTTAAAACACGATAAAAAAGTCTCTACGAGTTATAGTTTAGACGCTAGGCTCTGGATACCGAACGGCACCAAGTGACGTTCACATGCGTTCTCTAATTTTGGCTAATTTCTATGACTAAATAGCCAGCTAAGTGAAACAATTTAACTTAGCTGCCTGTAACATGACCCGTAGAACACGATGAAAGTGGTTTTCAAGTCTCTACAAGTTATAGTTTAGACGCTAGGCTCTGGGATACCGAACGGCACCAAGTGACGTTCACATGCGTTCTCTAATTTTGACTAATTTCTATGACTAAATAGCCAGCTAAGTGAAACAATTTAACTTAGCTGCCTGTAGCAGGGCCCGTTAGAACACGATAAAAGTGGTTTCAAGTCTCTACGAGTTATAATTTAGACGCTAGGCTCTGGATACCGAACGGCACCAAATGCGGTCATATGCGTTCTATAATTTTGGCTAATTTCTATGACTAACTAGCCAGCTAAGTGAAACAATTTAACTTAGCTGCCTGTAATAGGACCCGTTAGAACACGATGAAAGTGGTTTCAAGTCTCTAGGAGTTATAGTTTAGACGCTAGGCTCTGGATACCGAACGGCACCAAGTGACGGTCATATGCGTTCTCTATTTTGGCTAATTTCTACGACTAAATAACCAGGTAAGTGAAACAATTTAACTTAGCTGCCTGTAATAGGACCCGTATGAACACGATAAAAGTGGTTTCAAGTCTCTAGGAGTTATAGTTTAGACGCTAGGCTCTGGATACCGAACGGCCACCAAGTGACGTTCACATGCGTTCTCTAATTGTGGCTAATTTCTATGACTAACTAGCCAGCTAAGTGAAACAATTTAACTTAGCTGCCTGTTAGCAGGACCCGTAGAACACGATAAAAGTGGGTTTCAAGTCTTTACGAGTTATAGTTTAGACGCCAGGCTCTGGATACCGAACGGCACCAAGTGACGGTCATATGCGTTCTTTAATGTTGGCTAATTTCTATGACTAAATAACCAGCTAGAGTGAAACAATTTAACTTAGCTGCCTGGTAACAGGACCCGTAGAACACGTATAAAAGGTGGTTGTCAAGTCTCTACGAGTTACAGTTTAGGTGACAGGCGAGGGGTCTCTGGATACCGAACGGCACCAAATGACGGTCATAAGAATGCGTTCTCTAATTTTGGCTAATTTCTATAACTAAATAGCGCTGAGATGGTGAAACAATTTAACTTAGCTGCCTGTAAGCAGGACCCGTTTAGAACACGATAAAAGTGGTTTCAGCATCTACGAGTTACAGTTTAGACGCTAGGCTCTGGATACCGAACTGGGCACCAAGTGACGTTCACATGCGTTCTCTATAATTTTGGCTAATTTTCTATGCACTAACTAGCCAGCTAAGTGAAACAATTTAACTTAGCTGCCTGTATCATGAACCGTTAGAACACGAGGAAAGTGGTTTCAAGTCTCTACAAGTTATAGTTTAGACGCTAGGCTCTGGATACCGAACGGCACCAAGTGACGTTCACATGCGTTCTCTAATTTTGGCTAATTTCTATGACTAAATAGCCAGCTAAGTGAAACAATTTAACTTAGCTGCCTGTAGCAGGGCCCGTAGAACACGATGAAAGTGGTTTCAAGTCTCTACAAGTTATAGTTTAGACGCTAGGCTCTGGATACCGAACGGCACCAAGTGACGTTCACATGGCGTTCTCTAATTTTGACTAATTTCTATAACTAATATAGCCAGCCTAAGTGAAACAATTTAACTTAGCTGCCTGTTAGCAGGGCCCGTAGAACACGATGAAAGTGGTTTCAAGTCTCTACAAGTTATAGTTTAGACGCTAGGCTCTGGATACCGTCCGAATTTAAAGTTTTTTTTTTTAAATCGGGTTTTGATATTTTTTAAATTTTTTTCGGCTCTAGCTGCCTAGGAGGACGTTTTTTAGCTGTCGATTGGTGAAATTTTCATGATAATATCTCGTTTTCTGTCAAGAGTTATGCTCTGGATACATTTTTTGTCTTTGGAGCCC
>CM056168.1:20108545-20154419 GCA_029691765.1 Entomobrya proxima
GTATTTTTTAAATCGCTTGAAACCGTGTCCATTCGATAGAGCACCTTAAACTGACCCTAGAACCGCTGACCGAAAATTTTTATGTCATTCGGTTTAGCCGCTAGGGGGCTCCAAAGACAAAAAATGTATCCAGAGCATAACTCTTGACAGAAACGAGATATTATCATGAAAATTTCACCAATCGACAGCTAAAAACGTCCTACAGGCAGCTAAGCCAAAAAAATTTAAAAAATATCAAAACCCGATTTAAAAAAAAAAACTTTAAATTCGGACGGTATCCAGAGCCTAGCGTCTAAACTATAACTTGTAGAGACTTGAAACCACTTTCATCGTGTTCTACGGGCCCTGCTACAGGCAGCTAAGTTAAATTGTTTCACTTAGCTGGCTATTTAGTTATAGAAATTAGTCAAAATTAGAGAACGCATGTGAACGTCACTTGGTGCCGTTCGGTATCCAGAGCCTAGCGTCTAAACTATAACTTGTAGAGACTTGAAACCACTTTCATCGTGTTCTACGGGCCCTGCTACAGGCAGCTAAGTTAAATTGTTTCACTTAGCTGGCTATTTAGTCATAGAAATTAGCCAAAATTAGAGAACGCATGTGAACGTCACTTGGTGCCGTTCGGTATCCAGAGCCTAGCGTCTAAACTATAACTTGTAGAGACTTGAAACCACTTTCCTCGTGTTCTACGGGTCATGTTACAGGCAGCTAAGTTAAATTGTTTCACTTAGCTGGCTAGTTAGTCATAGAAATTAGCCAAAATTAGAGAACGCATGTGAACGTCACTTGGTGCCGTTCGGTATCCAGAGCCTAGCGTCTAAACTGTAACTCGTAGAGACTTGAAACCACTTTTATCGTGTTCTACGGGTCCTGCTACAGGCAGCTAAGTTAAATTGTTTCACTCAGCTGGCTATTTAGTTATAGAAATTAGCCAAAATTAGAGAACGCATATGACCGTCATTTGGTGCCGTTCGGTATCCAGAGCCTAGCGTCTAAACTGTAACTCGTAGAGACTTGAAACCACTTTTATCGTGTTCTACGGGTCCTGTTACAGGCAGCTAAGTTAAATTGTTTCACTTAGCTGGTTATTTAGTCATAGAAATTAGCCAAAATTAAAGAACGCATATGACCGTCACTTGGTGCCGTTCGGTATCCAGAGCCTGGCGTCTAAACTATAACTCGTAAAGACTTGAAACCACTTTTATCGTGTTCTACGGGTCCTGCTACAGGCAGCTAAGTTAAATTGTTTCACTTAGCTGGCTAGTTAGTCATAGAAATTAGCCACAATTAGAGAACGCATGTGAACGTCACTTGGTGCCGTTCGGTATCCAGAGCCTAGCGTCTAAACTATAACTCCTAGAGACTTGAAACCACTTTTATCGTGTTCTACGGGTCCTATTACAGGCAGCTAAGTTAAATTGTTTCACTTACCTGGTTATTTAGTCGTAGAAATTAGCCAAAATTAGAGAACGCATATGACCGTCACTTGGTGCCGTTCGGTATCCAGAGCCTAGCGTCTAAACTATAACTCCTAGAGACTTGAAACCACTTTCATCGTGTTCTACGGGTCCTATTACAGGCAGCTAAGTTAAATTGTTTCACTTAGCTGGCTAGTTAGTCATAGAAATTAGCCAAAATTATAGAACGCATATGACCGTCATTTGGTGCCGTTCGGTATCCAGAGCCTAGCGTCTAAATTATAACTCGTAGAGACTTGAAACCACTTTTATCGTGTTCTACGGGCCCTGCTACAGGCAGCTAAGTTAAATTGTTTCACTTAGCTGGCTATTTAGTCATAGAAATTAGTCAAAATTAGAGAACGCATGTGAACGTCACTTGGTGCCGTTCGGTATCCAGAGCCTAGCGTCTAAACTATAACTTGTAGAGACTTGAAACCACTTTCATCGTGTTCTACGGGTCATGTTACAGGCAGCTAAGTTAAATTGTTTCACTTAGCTGGCTATTTAGTCATAGAAATTAGCCAAAATTAGAGAACGCATGTGAACGTCACTTGGTGCCGTTCGGTATCCAGAGCCTAGCGTCTAAACTATAACTCGTAGAGACTTTTTATCGTGTTTTACGGGCTGTGTATCGTGTAATTAGCTGCCTGTAATAGGACCCGTAGAACACGATGAAAGTGGTTTCAAGTCTCTAGGAGTTATAGTTTAGACGCTAGGCTCTGGATACCGAACGGCACCAAGTGACGGTCATATGCGTTCTCTAATTTTGGCTAATTTCTATGACTAAATAACCAGGTAAGTGAAACAATTTAACTTAGCTGCCTGTAATAGGACCCGTAGAACACGATAAAAGTGGTTTCAAGTCTCTAGGAGTTATAGTTTAGACGCTAGGCTCTGGATACCGAACGGCACCAAGTGACGTTCACATGCGTTCTCTAATTGTGGCTAATTTCTATGACTAACTAGCCAGCTAAGTGAAACAATTTAACTTAGCTGCCTGTAATAGGACCCGTAGAACACGATGAAAGTGGTTTCAAGTCTCTAGGAGTTATAGTTTAGACGCTAGGCTCTGGATACCGAACGGCACCAAGTGACGGTCATATGCGTTCTCTAATTTTGGCTAATTTCTATGACTAAATAACCAGGTAAGTGAAACAATTTAACTTAGCTGCCTGTAATAGGACCCGTAGAACACGATGAAAGTGGTTTCAAGTCTCTAGGAGTTATAGTTTAGACGCTAGGCTCTGGATACCGAACGGCACCAAGTGACGGTCATATGCGTTCTCTAATTTTGGCTAATTTCTATGACTAAATAACCAGGTAAGTGAAACAATTTAACTTAGCTGCCTGTAATAGGACCCGTAGAACACGATAAAAGTGGTTTCAAGTCTCTAGGAGTTATAGTTTAGACGCTAGGCTCTGGATACCGAACGGCACCAAGTGACGGTCATATGCGTTCTCTAATTTTGGCTAATTTCTATGACTAAATAACCAGGTAAGTGAAACAATTTAACTTAGCTGCCTGTAATAGGACCCGTATAGAACACGATTAAAAGTGGTTTTCAAGTCTCTAGGAGTTATAGTTTAGACGCTAGGCTCTGGATACCGAACGGCACCAAGTGACGTTCACATGCGTTCTCTAATTGATGGCTAATTTCTATGACTAAACTAGCCAGCTAGTAAGTGAAACAATTTTAACTTAGCTTGCTGCATGTAATAGGACCGTAAATAAAACACGATAAAAGTGGTTTCAAGTCTTAGGAGTTATAGTTTAGACGCTAGGCTCTGGATACCGAACGGGCACCAAGTGACGTTCACATGCGTTCTCTAATTGTGGCTAATTTCTATGACTAACTAGCCAGCTAAGTGAAACAATTTAACTTAGCTGCCTGTAATAGGACCCGTAGAACACGATGAAAGTGGTTTCAAGTCTCTAGGAGTTATAGTTTAGACGCTAGGCTCTGGATACCGAACGGCACCAAGTGACGGTCATATGCGTTCTCTAATTTTGGCTAATTTCTATGACTAAATAACCAGGTAAGTGAAACAATTTAACTTAGCTGCCTGTAATAGGACCCGTAGAACACGATAAAAGTGGTTTCAAGTCTCTAGGAGTTATAGTTTAGACGCTAGGCTCTGGATACCGAACGGCACCAAGTGACGTTCACATGCGTTCTCTAATTGTGGCTAATTTCTATGACTAACTAGCCAGCTAAGTGAAACAATTTAACTTAGCTGCCTGTAGCAGGACCCGTAGAACACGATAAAAGTGGTTTCAAGTCTCTACGAGTTATAGTTTAGACGCCAGGCTCTGGATACCGAACGGCACCAAGTGACGGTCATATGCGTTCTTTAATTTTGGCTAATTTCTATGACTAAATAACCAGCTAAGTGAAACAATTTAACTTAGCTGCCTGTAATAGGACCCGTAGAACACGATAAAAGTGGTTTCAAGTCTCTAGGAGTTATAGTTTAGACGCTAGGCTCTGGATACCGAACGGCACCAAGTGACGTTCACATGCGTTCTCTAATTGTGGCTAATTTCTATGACTAACTAGCCAGCTAAGTGAAACAATTTAACTTAGCTGCCTGTAGCAGGACCCGTAGAACACGATAAAAGTGGTTTCAAGTCTCTAGGAGTTATAGTTTAGACGCTAGGCTCTGGATACCGAACGGCACCAAGTGACGGTCATATGCGTTCTCTAATTTTGGCTAATTTCTATGACTAAATAACCAGGTAAGTGAAACAATTTAACTTAGCTGCCTGTAATAGGACCCGTAGAACACGATAAAAGTGGTTTCAAGTCTCTAGGAGTTATAGTTTAGACGCTAGGCTCTGGATACCGAACGGCACCAAGTGACGTTCACATGCGTTCTCTAATTGTGGCTAATTTCTATGACTAACTAGCCAGCTAAGTGAAACAATTTAACTTAGCTGCCTGTAATAGGACCCGTAAAACACGATAAAAGTGGTTTCAAGTCTCTAGGAGTTATAGTTTAGACGCTAGGCTCTGGATACCGAACGGCACCAAGTGACGTTCACATGCGTTCTCTAATTGTGGCTAATTTCTATGACTAACTAGCCAGCTAAGTGAAACAATTTAACTTAGCTGCCTGTAATAGGACCCGTAGAACACGATGAAAGTGGTTTCAAGTCTCTAGGAGTTATAGTTTAGACGCTAGGCTCTGGATACCGAACGGCACCAAGTGACGGTCATATGCGTTCTCTAATTTTGGCTAATTTCTATGACTAAATAACCAGGTAAGTGAAACAATTTAACTTAGCTGCCTGTAATAGGACCCGTAGAACACGATAAAAGTGGTTTCAAGTCTCTAGGAGTTATAGTTTAGACGCTAGGCTCTGGATACCGAACGGCACCAAGTGACGTTCACATGCGTTCTCTAATTGTGGCTAATTTCTATGACTAACTAGCCAGCTAAGTGAAACAATTTAACTTAGCTGCCTGTAGCAGGACCCGTAGAACACGATAAAAGTGGTTTCAAGTCTTTACGAGTTATAGTTTAGACGCCAGGCTCTGGATACCGAACGGCACCAAGTGACGGTCATATGCGTTCTTTAATTTTGGCTAATTTCTATGACTAAATAACCAGCTAAGTGAAACAATTTAACTTAGCTGCCTGTAATAGGACCCGTAGAACACGATAAAAGTGGTTTCAAGTCTCTAGGAGTTATAGTTTAGACGCTAGGCTCTGGATACCGAACGGCACCAAGTGACGTTCACATGCGTTCTCTAATTGTGGCTAATTTCTATGACTAACTAGCCAGCTAAGTGAAACAATTTAACTTAGCTGCCTGTAGCAGGACCCGTAGAACACGATAAAAGTGGTTTCAAGTCTTTACGAGTTATAGTTTAGACGCCAGGCTCTGGATACCGAACGGCACCAAGTGACGGTCATATGCGTTCTTTAATTTTGGCTAATTTCTATGACTAAATAACCAGCTAAGTGAAACAATTTAACTTAGCTGCCTGTAACAGGACCCGTAGAACACGATAAAGGTGGTTTCAAGTCTTTACGAGTTATAGTTTAGACGCTAGGCTCTGGATACCGAACGGCACCAAGTGACGTTCACATGCGTTCTCTAATTTTGGCTAATTTCTATGACTAAATAGCCAGCTGAGTGAAACAATTTAACTTAGCTGCCTGTAACATGACCCGTAGAACACGATAAAAGTGGTTTCAAGTCTCTACGAGTTATAGTTTAGACGCTAGGCTCTGGATACCGTCCGAATTTAAAGTTTTTATTTTTTAAAAAATCGGGTTTTGATATTTTTTAAATTTTTTTGGCTTAGCTGCCTGTAGGACATTTTTAGCTGTCGATTGGTGAAAGTTTGATGATAATATCTCGTTTCCCTCAAGAGTTATGCTCTGGATACCTTTTTTGTCTTTGGAGCCCCCTAGCGGCTAAACCGAATGACATAAAAATTTTCGGTCAGCGGTTCCAGGGTCAGTTTAACGTGCTTTATCGAATGGACACGGTTTCAAGCGATTTAAAAAATACGTGTCTGCCACTGCACCCGGGTCGCGTACTCTTACTCTGCTACTCACACACATGCTCATGTTGCATGCTACTTGTCTAGCTGAGCTCTCTCATGATGATAATGAATCCCGTCGGTCTGTGGAACACATGTATACAAGCAAAGGAATTTTGTGTTGAAGAAGCAAAAGTGAAGTCAAACTTTTGTCCATTTTTTACTAGATGCTCACCAAAATGTTCCATAATGAAATCTACTCAAAAAACTCTCAGCCATGTGAGCGTGTCTAGTGGACATGCATAATAATATTGCATTATTGAAAGTTCCCTAAATTTCTTATGCAATAATATGCTTACATACAATAGATGGATGGAGGGATGAAGAAGACTCCACACAATAGACAATAATATGCGGGATCTAAGCAAACATGGGATTATTAAATGGGCTCAATTTTGTCTTATAGCCTTAAAGGCTTTTGCAAACACAATGAAATAACTTCTCTGTTGCTTTTTTGACTGAGTAGTGAAGCAGTGTAGCTATAATGCATATTAAATCATTGTTGTGAGGGATTACAATGTGAAAGAGTTAGCCAGGAGTTATATTATGAGTCAGCAGGCAGAAACAGAAATAGCAGAGAGGTTCGGTTATCCAATAATGCTGAATTTGTGCCACGGTGGTGGTAGTCAGAGAACACGAGAATATCAACACGAAAAGTGTCTTCCCGATGATATTTGATATACCACATGAGGCTCGTCTGGTGAAAACTCATGGTTTTGTGTTGCACGCTTGGTGTTTATATGAAGAATTCTTTTACATGTTCACAACACATTTCGCGTACATGAATGTACATGGGACGGAATCCGACGTGATCATTACCCTTTTTATCGAACCGAAACAGCTCTATTCTTTCTCGGATCTGAAGAGGCTGAAAAGTTTCAACTTATCAGGGTTCCTTTTGAGTTGTTCAGTTTTCTTCGCTCTGTGTGTGTAATTTTACTTTACTTTCTTGTCACTTCTTTGAGTGAAAGTTTGTTTAAGTATTACAAGTGGTGTCACTTGTTTCGCTTCCTTTAAGCTTCGTCTCCCTGTGTTTGGTCTGCAAGACGTGACATTGCAGCTGATTCTGTGGACAGGAAGCTATTATTTAATCTAACAATGTGCCCTAACCAAGTGATAAGCAATGAATTAAGCAATAAGCTTTCAATGGGGTCCAAAATGCTGTAGCAATATACGCAAATGTTTTATTATTGGAATGTTAATCAACGTCATCATGTCATTTGGTTGCCTGCTTTCTCAGTGGACTTTGTTTGCTTAGCCATTCAATCTTTGAATAACACTTTAGCACGACAAAACTCACTTCCAAGGGTCTTATCCAAAACACTGCCCATCATACATACACCAATGCTCATTCTTTGCCAGCTCAAACTTATACGGTATTTTGCAGACAAAGCAATTACGGTTTTTGCTTTGAGAACTTTTTGTGACCTTTCCATTTTATTTCAAAATGGCAACTGACGCTACCAGGAGGAGACGGCGAAACACGTCGGAATCGACTTCCGCTAGCTCTTCGAATGACCAGTGGGACTACTTTGTGACAATTAAGTGGCTTGTTTTAGGACTTATAATTAGTCTGGGATGTGTCTACTCTTTCGATCTCTTTTGGACAATTACTACACAATATCTGAAAGGTGAAGAGGGAACATGCACTAACAAGAATGTCAAAGATAAGAATTGTAAAAGTCCCGGGCTGGATTCCTTGTCTTTCTTGAGTGGGTCCAAGCACTCAGACAACGAAAAAATCAGTGAAGAGCTTTATGCTTGGCTCGAAGAAAATGATTTTCTTCATCTTGCCTCCTATTTTGAAAAGATTGGTAAGATATTATTTTGACACTTTTTGTTTTTCTTGCTTCATTCCTTCCTTTTCAAGTGCTGTCATATGAAACACTAGTTTGCTTACATGCATAGAATATTTTACCCATGTCAAAGTATTGAGCTTATTCGACTCAGCTTGTTTGAGCCATGACCAGAGTTTTCTTAATATTATGCTTTCAATGTAGTGTGCAAAATAGAAGGGCAGTATACGGTTGGGTTTGCTATGATGACTTCAGCCAGAAATGCTTTCAAGCTTATATTAATGATTCACTCATGAAGAATATACACTGTATAATATGATCCTTCGTCCGAAATGGAGAAACTCGTCCCCAGTTACTTAAGGATGCGAAAGGTCATTGCAAATTATAAACATCATCAGTCAGTGCTACGAGTTATTGACTACAGAATAATAACATGGATAGCAGAATATCTATTCAATATGTAAAAAATATATCTTATTATACCCGGTTAATATAATGCATTGTATATCGGTAAAATATATGTAATAAAAGTAATATCGCAATATCTCTATTATAGTTCGGGGGACGGACCTGGCTCCCATTTCCCGTTCTTCCCCGGACAAAATGTCCAAACCAAGATTTCCAAACCAAAATTTCCAATTTTGGGAGGACAGTTTTTCCATTTGGACATTTTACCCAATTTAATATTTTCCAAACACAAAATGTAGTAATTTTCAAAATTTAATAAGTCATAAATTTATTCGCATTAAATTTCAATTTTCTTTGTGTTTTGGAAGTTGTAACTAGGTAATAGATCCGTCTATTTAGCTCATTATGCCTGTAGAGCTTGTCCTTTAATGGTTTTCTTGCAAGCCTTTGTGCTAATAAAAATGACGTATGAAACTGCTCTCCTTGCAGTAGTTCAATTTGTCTGTAAAAAAGTAAATGATCGTTTTCTGATATGATATTCATTGTTGTTAATCTCAACACTATTGTTGGTCCAAGAATTGTTCTACATAAGTCGTTGGTGAACACTCCAAAAGCTTGGAGGGTAAGAAATTCCAACGCTGCGCGTGCATGCGAGTTTAATATATTCAAAAATAGCTTTTCAATATCGTTTTAGTGCTATTTTAATGCTTTGTTGTGTAACTTTTCAAATGCTTCGTAAATATCTTCAAAGAGAACGAATGCAAATGACAGTCTTGCAAAGTGGCAGTTGGAAAAATGTCAGCCGCGAAGTTGATAATTCTATTTTCGAAATTATAATTTTAGTGTTAAGGTAATACCCGTACGGATTGTAACGCAAAGCCATTAAAACAAATTTGTAGGAGGAACTAACTTTGTTTGGAAGCAAAGCATAACATAACGGCTATGTCCATCCTTCGTCTGTGATGGGAAAAACTGTGTGTATATATTTCCTGGTGGTCCGTTAATTTAACTTCCACAAGTATTTCTGGTTCTGAGATTCCCTCTGGTTGTCTCCAACGCGGTACGTTACGATACAGGTTATCGCTTCTCCGAAAGGACTGCAAAACGGAAGGGGAAATCTCCCGACACATAAGCATGATAACTTTGCCTTGCCTAATGCTTTATGCATTGGATAAAGTCATAGTATGCTAAGACTTTACACTACCCAGCATAGATGTCAGATTTTGTGAAATGGAAAATCTTTAACTGAAAAACTGTCCAATGGAAATTTTGGTACATTGGAAAATTTGTCTTCGTGGAAAACTTTGTTTTGGAAATCTTGGTTTGGACATATTGTCCGGGGAAAAACCGGAAGTGGAAGCCAGGTCCTAGACCCTTATAGTTCAGCTAAGAATGATACATAGAAATAGCATAACAGCATAAGTATGTAATGTATGTAATACGTAGAACGTATTATTTTCTTCAAGTGCTGTTTCTTGATGTTCCTCCTTTTGCTTTGTGCTTGGGAATGTTGTTCCACAACTTTAGTACGGGTTCCATTATGCCATAAATAATTGATCAAAATTGCTTTGTTTCTGCTTTGCTGTAGCTGTAAGGTATAATATGGTATGCCTATCATTACATGTTCTCAAATAAATTCCTACGGTATCAAATGTCAGGAAATAATTTTAACAAGAAAATAGTAGACAATATTCGAAATTTACTGCAGACGCTACACGCTTTCAAAGAAAAATATTCGTGCTAAATGTCTCCATCTTGGTGATGGGTTTATAGGTAAAAATATATGTAATGTTATCTCTTAAAGACGGCAATGGACATAAACGCTTTAGGAATTATTTAACAGTATTTTTTTTCCTGCACTCGAAATGTATGACCTTAATGTGTACGGTAATACAATTTTATGTTAGATCTATTAAATATTAATCATAAGAGGATTATGCTTTGTTGTTGTACTAAAACTAAACGATAATTCCCAAAATGGGCTCCATGTGGCAATGCAAAATTCTATTCTTCAAGATTTTCTCACAGTTTACGCACGAACATGCATGAGCATGGGATTCACCTAACGATCACGTTGCATGTAGCATCGTTAGCAATTTCTGTTAAGGTTTTACAAGGAATTAATAGGATGCATGAAAATTAAAAAATCTAACATTAAAATTGGTTGTATGATTTTATACTATTTCTTGTGATCATAGTGCATGTATATATGTATTTATATAATGCCTACCTATATAATCAAATTAGGTAAGCAATTTCAACTGGTGCATAGTTTGATATCGGGAATTGTATCATGTCTTTTGTAGGCTTAAATTGGACTTTTGATCTTATTTTGCTACATCTATGTCGGCACTTACTGTACTACGCTGTTGATGATGTCAATGGCATGATGAAGAAGATCAAAAACATTATTATCACTTTGATGTTAATGAATTTACGCTCTAGCCTAGAGCCTCTAGGTGTTCGGTTCGGTATAGAGACTTTTATAAGATTAAGGTAGTTCATATTGTATTAATATATCAGCTTGTATATCATCAATTACCTAGCCGTATTTCACTACTATTTTTTGAGTCCAAATTCAGTACAAGAAACCAATAATCCAACAGTTTCATGAAAATGTTTTAATAGGGACCGACCAAATAGACAAATGATGAACATTACAACGTGACATATTAAGTACGTGACGCTAACGTTAGTTACGACTGGAGTGAATACATTTTATGCTGGCATAAAATAATATAATTATTGATTAGGTGAATCAGTACAACACTTGTTTAAAATATTTAATTGAAATTAATACCAAAACTACCAATTTCAGCATTGTAATGTCGGAAGCCACTTCTTCTTGGGGTTCTTGTTTGCACACATCACCTACCTGCAAATGTTTGAATTTGAAACAAAACTAAATGTCCAGCAAACAAAAATGAAAAATCGGCTTTTATTGCTAAAATTTTAATATATAATCTTAAAAGTTGGTCCTACTTTCTCCAAAGCTTAGGGTAGGATTGTCTCAGGCTTAGTCGAATGAAAGAACGAGAATATTATACAACTTTTTCCATCTAGAAAACTTTTCTTTTGTTTTATTACTCTCTCGATATTTTTATGTTAGATTTGAGGAATGCATTACGTCTCCATAATTTAATATGTCATGAGGAAAGTCCTACTTCAAGTATTGTATATTATACTATGATGCCACGGGCACGTAAAGCCGGTATTCTGCTGTAAAGATGTATCATTTCATTTTCTAAATTGTTACTCCTCAAAAAATGCGACGCTGCGTACTCCTTGTTTGGCCGTATTCACATTGTGTCTGAACCGGCTCTAGGACCCCAGTTCAATATCCACTTTGCAAGCGGACGGGATGTCCAAAACGTGATTTTCCAAAACCAGATTTCCAAGGAGGACAGATTTTCAATTTCCAATTTTTCTTTGACAATTGGACAAATTTTCCAAGTCACTTTTTTAATGCTCTTTGTGTTGGACCAAGTATCTGACAACTATGCAAAGCTGCAACCTTCTAGAGACACACTTTTGGCTTATCATTTAGTCAACATATCGTAGGTATTGACTGGGTACCTATTGTCAGAGCACAAGTCATATGGAACCCTCTCTTGAAAGATTGTAAACTTCAGTTAATTTTTGAAATTGACAATTTTTTTACGAGATAATCCATACGGATATCCACTAAACCCAAAAACTGTTATCATGGATTTTGAGAATGGCATGATTAATGTTGTGGGTGAAATCTTTCTTGGAGCAACATTACAAGGATGCCACTTTCACTTCACTAAGTCTCTCTCAAAATCTCCCAAGCAATTTGAAAATGCTTTATGACAATAATCCTGAGTTCAGTATGTTTATAAGAAAGCTTTTCGGTCTTGCATTTGTTCCACTGGAGGACGTGTTTACTGCGTTTGACAAGCTATTGGACAAAACAATTAAATGGCAGGAGCACAGTATTGAAAACTTCATGGATTATTTTAAGCGAGTGTACATGCGTACAGTTGGAACTAAATATCCTCCCAGGTTTTGGTCAGTTTATCAACGTGTGTTGGACAATAACCCCCGAAGCAATAATAGTGTGGAATCATGTAAACACTTACAAAGTTGAAAACCTTGACGAGTTCATGCTAAGAATTGCGTTCAATATGACACAGATTAAGACTTTCTGCAACAATAGAAAGCTTAAAATAGAACAGGACGCAAGAAGATAAGAAGAATCTACTCCAGAAACCACTAACGAAACTCAAGTTGCGGCTCCGAAGCTAAAAAAGACTAAACCTGTTCCAAATACAGAATTGGAGGAAATCCCAACTCAGCAGATTACTTCCGAACCATTTGCACAACAACACAGTACAGCTCCAGGTAAGAAAAGGCGCAAACAAAAGAACATTAACACAGGACCAATTCGGCAGTGCTAGAAAGATAAATAAATGATGCTGTTTTATATTTATACATGTACATTATGTACAGTACATATTTGTTAACAACTTAAGTCCTTTTAAGTAAAGTACTGACGAAACAATGTAAATCAGCCTTTTTATGCACGTTGGTATCTATTTTTTACCATTGGCAAAATTGGCATTGGAAACTTGTCCGGTTGGAAAATCTGTCCGTTTTTGATTGGAAAAACGTGTTTTGGAAAATCACGTTTTGGATATCCTGTCCGCTTGCAAAGTGGATATTGAACTGGGGTCCGTAACCCGTCTGAACCTCCCGCTCCAGTTTAATGTTCGTCTCTTTTTCTTCTTTTACGATGTAGTGATGAAGCAGCTTCTTCTATTTTACCAAAACAAGCTCATCACAAGTTAAAGCGATTTTCTCTCATAGATTTCCCTTGTCGTCAGTTTTTGAAACGATGAAAGTAAATGTGAGGATATACCGTTCAAACTTTACACCAAAGCAGAACCGCTTAATACAATATACGTCTCAGGTAGACACATTGAACAAAAATGGTTGTAAATTTCCCCGTGTCCGTTCTATTTTAAGACTATCTATACTGCTCGCTTCTTGCTCATGAATAAAATCCGCGTTGAAAAGCTCGAAAAAGTAGGTTTGATGGCATTATGTTCAATAGTCCAAAGAAAGTATGCCATACTACTACAAAAACTGTTCAGCACATTATGCATTCGCAATGAGTTTTCTGACCTAACAACGAAACTATTACATGTGGGTATTCTGCACTTTATATTTACTCATTGTTTTATGTAAGAATTGCATCTTGTCCGTTTCTTATAATATGCCATGGTCATAAAATGAAATGCATTATCCCAAGTTATACTTTCTTGTATTTAGAAAATATGATGCAACTCGGCATGACGCAAGCTTATATTGTTAAAATTACTCAGGTGTTTTTGGTATACTTAGTGAAATGATTTTTGAAATGAATGAAAGTTAGCATTTGGCAAAAACAATGTTCTAAGAAGGCTGCTGTTGTTTGGCGTACTAAGTAAAAGTTAAAAAGTCCAAGTAAAGTGAAAGAAGACTTGGTTCTGCTTGATCTGTATCTGTACTTCTGCTAGCTGCAGTCCTTCAGCAATAAAGTTGACCAAAAACAACTGTGTTACGAATTCTTCATCGCAATTTATTGCGAAACATTATTAGCTCTGACACTCAGTCCTCCTTCTGTTTATGTACTCGCTACATACATACTTTAGCTAAAACAGAACATCATAAGCGCCAACAGCGTTCTCGCGTTGTTTGTAGTCTCTGTTGTCAAAGACGATGATGATGAGGCTTCCATCATCATAATTTAAGTGTAAGTGTTCTCGGGAAAAAGGCGGAACAGTCGGTGTGGAACATTACTAGCTGGGTGTGGAAAATGAAAGGTAGCGTTTACCACCCGTAGTGCTTCCACAAATTTTATACTTTTGGGCATCTTTCTCTTTACATGACGCCGATGAGGTGTGTGTCCTTTCATTCCTATGCTTAAAAATCTTTTGCCTATAAATCACGCTGCAGTTGTGCTTACATGGGCTATGCAGAAGCTAAAAAAGTTGTATAAATATATGTATTCTCATTGTGTAACGCGTTTATTCTTTATTACGTGCTTTATAGTTTAGCCAACCTTAGGTGGAAAAATTATGGAAAAATCTTTTGTCCACAATATACTGTGAGCACACATTTATTTTGAGTTGACTGAAAATATCATGTATGCACCACATCAATATGTGCCCACGTCGTGCGTCTCTGTAATTAATTCGGAAAGATAGCTGAAAGTATAACGAACAAGTGTGTATGAATTGAATGCATTATGCCTTTTCACTTTTCGCGAGTTTTGTTCGTGAATGCAAGATAATGTTTCACCACCAAGCAAAGTGAAAAACTTGTGCTTTTCAGAACAAATAGCATTTGTGCACGCTTATGGGTTTTTCTGTTTCTTGCATTATGATGGCCTTTTTCAGTTCGCATTAACCATTTATGAAATGATTTTCCCTCAACGTGTGCAAAAGGATATTACATTTTACATTCCCACTGACGCTTCCATGATATCTTTGTTTGGCAACAGTGTTTTCATTACGTCCCCACTCGCAAACTTTCAGGCTGCTTATTATTATTTCATGTGGAAAGCATTGCAAAGGTGAAAGCTAGACAAGCAAGCAAGTACATAATACGCCCGAGTGGAAAGTAAATGGGCAAACGTGTTCTTAATACATATATTATTTCAACAAGGCAATCTCTTGAGTAAAAAGAGATGAAATGGTGATACTGCCGCTTGTGGCAATAAGTGCGGTGGTGGTTCGTTTGTGGTATTTTATGTATGTCAGTCAGTCACTACTTCTAAATGGAAATTGCCTATACACACATACCAATGTAATAGTTGTGGTTTCATGAAAGACGAGCATGTGTGTGGCAGTCAGTCAGACCAACATAATACATTACCCATAGCGCTTTCAGTCCTTTCTCTCTTGCGCTAATGTTGTGAACGGAAATGTATGTACACTTTTAGCAGACGTGAAGCTTGTAGAAAGGAGTGGATGCGATTTTGGTTTTACCAAAGGGGAAATAAAGAGCTTCTCATCGGGAACGTTGATTGAATATATGATCAGATATCTGTGAGCAGCGAGGTAACTAAGATTGAGGAACGCAACTTGTAGCAGAGCTTTCGTGCTTTCATTGTATTAAAACGCAAAAGAAAAAGCCTGTGCTCATCGATTTTGTTAGTGTTTTATATTTATTGCCACTTTCTTCTTCTCTCCTTCTGATTACTTTTTATCAATGGATTGCTCGTGCTCATAGTTTTTCACTAAACATACAACTCACGATCATCATGACATGGGGTGGTCCCTACATCACATGCATGCCCTCTGATCTTTTAGAGTTTACTTTCTTCGTACTACTTGCTACCTTACTTTGCACCTCAAATAGTCATACATTTTTACTGGCATTTTACTCCCAACCCATCTCATCTTTCCTTGAGCATGTGTCTTGTATAACTTTTTCATGAATTCATATTTCATACATGAGTACTTTTAACTTCAACCTTTTCATTCAGGCATCTCCTTTATAATTCGCAATTTCGCATTCTCGGCGACGTACACAGCGTATTATTTACTTGCACGACACAGTACATGAATGGCTATTGATATAGCTGATATGAATTGAATAATACACCGCTGGAGGTTGACAGTGAACCATGTACGTTCAGCTCAAACTACGTGACCAATAATTTTACAACTTTAACGTTTTTACCCCGTGGCATACTCTGTTATCAGAGTGATTGATAGCAATTTAAATTTCATACTTAACAGCACGGGGATTTTGATGGAGATTTTATATGATGAGCGCAACTCAGCAGTTAAGCTGAAGCATACTCGAGGTTGTAGCAAAAGTCAAAGAAAACATTCTCCACTTTCTCCACATTGATTACTTTTCATATCAAGTTATCAAGTTACTGGCCGTTTATATGCATTAGTCGTACGTGAAATGAGGCGGAAGAGTTAATTGGAGGAATATCTATGAGCTATAAAGGTTCTTTACAAAATTGAAGCCATATGTATAGGCTGGAGAAACTATCGACAGCGTAAATATTATGTGACTGGAGAAAGGAGAAAGTAAAGCTACAATTACATGTGTACTCTATACCCCTAATAGCTTCCGTGGGAGTTGAAACTTTTCCCTGACATCTAGCATGCATACAAATTTCACTATAATGTAATTTTCTTTGTTTTATTTGTCATGCCGTCACTAGCTTCGCTTACAATTTACATGCTTTTACGAAAATTGTTGGTGTTTACTGCGAATAGAGACAGGTTAGATGAATACATATGCATCACCATATAACTTTCGTGAATAATGTGATTGTTGTGCTGTGGGAAAAGTAAAAGTTTATATATGTGTACAATGAAAAACTAACGAATTATATACCTGCCCGCCTAGGTAAAAATGATAAAAGAACATGAGCACGAAAAAATGTTCTACGTAGACATGTGTTATCATTCTATATCATTTTGCTGTGATGATAGTTACTCCATCCATGGACTGTGTACGTATAAAAAATGTAATTTACTGCTTGATGCGCTTCCCATTCAGCCCTGGCTATCAAGATAACTTTCCGGCAGATTATAATTTTTATTATACATGAAGCATTTCACTTTCGTGTGCGATGCAATGTGGATGATGTGCTTCCGCAAAGGCAGGATTGTCCGCCCATTTGTCCTCTGACTTTCATTCTCACAAAGTTGTATGGAACTGGGGTAATACGTACATTTGTCTCTGGCTTAGTTTTAAAATGATGCCAACTCGTTATACGTTTTCTTCTGCTTCTTGGCATCATTTTTTATTATTCTCTGCTACCGCATGTATGCAAGAAATACTATCTATATTATCTCACTAAACCGTTTTGAATGAGTAGTCGATTAGGAAGGAGAACTAGGCAGAGATAGTTAAAGTAAAACCTGGTACAGTATCTGCATAATATAAAGACATAATATTTTGTTGTCTGTCCATACCCCATTTTATCGTATCATTATACATTTATTCAAGCCATTAACTCGTAGGCCTTGGCAGAAGATGTCCGTAGGATGCTTAGTAGCCAGTAAAACAACAAAATTATTCTCTTATTAGGAGAATAATAATATTAGATCTATTAAAATGTACGGGTTTCTAGTAAACTAAAATGCAAACAAAAAACGGGGACAACAGAGGCATGATATGTATGTGTTCATTAAATATATATGAAGAACAAAATGAGTCGAATAATAAAGACTTTAAAAACGTTTTAGTCTACATTTCAGGTTTACGTTTGTTTATCATATAAACGCCAGGCGGTCGGGAGAAAGTAAATATGTATGTTTTAAGGAATTATTTAAATATTTGGTGTACATGAACTAAATTCGTCGGCAACACTTATAAATACAAAAGCATACATTTTCCTTTATACATGGGAAAGATGAATATAGCCCTGTCGATAAATGTTACGTGTACGTATGTGTGCCCGTCCAAAGTCCCTGTAGTTGAAAGTCCCTACTTTCTTCTTTTAGGAGCGTTTTTTGCTTTCTCTCCTTCCAGTATGCTTCATTCTCTTTATTATAATATAGAAAACACACCAAATCCATACAAACTGAGCTGGATTCAAAATACATAAGCCAACATTGCCTGTCTGCTGGTATTAGTAATATGCACAAAATTTGGTTCGTTAGCTAGCTCTAGCATAATATATCTAACAGAAAGAAGTAAGCATAATTCCAAGTATACTCGAACAGAACATTGAAAAGTGTGTATTCCATAAATACGAATGTATAAGTTTTTAGAAGTATGTATTTAAGGTAGGATTACCATGTATGAGTTTCATTCTTTTCACAAAAAACATTATTCTGTTTTCTCTGAAGGAATATCTCTCACAATCTTTATTTTTGCGACTTGTTCTATTGGGAAAGTACAAGTAGAAAAGTTTGAGTATTTCGTTGTAGTAAACTCTCTCCACACACACAAAAGCTACCCATTATATCGTTCTATCTGTGCAGGTTGCACACAGTGCTACAATACGGCGCGGGGGACCAGAAAGTAATGGAGAGAATGCTTTCTTTTTTTGCGAACATTAGGCATACATGTTTTCATATTATGCTGCGTGGCTCCCTAGATCCGCTAGTTTGGTTTATTGGCTGTTTCTCCGCTTGTTCGGTTGCTCATGGGACTACAGAGTGAAACTACGTTTGTACAGGAAGTGGAATGTCGAGAAGCTTGAAACGTCTGGTAAGACGAAATAAGCAAACCAGCAGGCTTTTGTTAGTCGTGGAATGGGTACCACCACCACTCCATTTGCTTGAACCAGTAGCGAGGGAGGAAAGAAAGTGAGCGAGGGTACAGAAATCGTCGTTCTCGTCTTTGTCGACCCTCACACAAGGTAATCTCCGATCTTTGAGAAAACAAGCATAAGTGAAAGTCGCAAGAAGGCAGATGAGAAATGAGTAGTTATTTTAGTAGTTGCAAAAACGAAGGAACTGGTCCCGGTGGTTGGTAACAGTCCAAAAGAGAGCTTAGAAACTTATAATATTGCATTTTTGCCAGTTCCTGTGAATTGCTTTTGTGGGATCTTTATACTTTCGCATGTACTTTTGTACATCCATCCATGTGCACTTGTGTTTGGTTAGAATATTATTATGAATACAAGCCTGAGGTCCTCTTTGAACAGCATACAAACTGCCTACTTACATATTATCATTGCAGTGTGTGTTGCCCAGAATCAGTGGTTGCCTGTTGACCCTGCAGTGATGCCACTACTACTACACTGCTCTGCCAGTGCCAGCACTTAGTCAATATTATTAGCCACACTCGGTCACACGACATTCCATTTCATTTCTTCTGTTCCTAATTTCTCTCACAAAAACGACGTATTGTTTCCGTCATCATAACAATATAATGAACGATCGTCTGCACCCGCTCAACATGTTCATCACACTTTGCTCGACCAGAAGTCACAAGTTATTATTATTCAGCAAGGAGTGTTTATTACCAAAGTGTGGACATGTGTGCACGTTTTTTATTTTGCGGGGAAAGGAAAACTTTACAACTTTTTAGCCACGATAGTATAGTTGATAGTGTATTGAAATTCTTTATGCGATCCTAGGGATCATTTCTCATCCGATAGCAATGATTTTTATCCCACCTCTTGAAATGAAATAAAATATAAAAGGATGAGAAGGGCACATTCTACTCGCCTAGTGAACTAGAAAGAAGATGATGGAATCATAAAACTTTGTTGAACAATAGTCATGTTTGATGGTGGTGACGGTCTTCGACGTGGGTCTTTGAATGCACGCGATAACGTGTCTGGTATTCCTTAAAGCAAGCCAGCGAGTCGCGTATTTCGTATTCGTATTCGCTTGTCCGTGCAGAGAGTCAGTGAATGAATGCAAAAGAAGTGAAAGAAGTTTTGCTTTCCCCATCGATTCCACTTGATTCAGCCACTCGAATACACTGAAGCTAAAACAAACCACGGTGCTTTCTCCAACTAGAGCTCCTTTTTATATTTGACGTAGTGCTCCGGCCAAATTCTTTTCACTTCCCGTTTCATCGTGGTGGTGGTGATATGTCGACTTGGATTTAGTATTTGCCTTTTAGGCGTTGTGTAAATTAGGGAAGCGAACCAGAGATAATCGGATTAAACGGAGCGTAGGCTGAATGATTGTGACTTTTGTTGCCTGTTTTCTTTCCATTTGATCAGATGTACTTTTCATGTTCTCTGGTTGAATCAGCATGAGATACATTACCTATCATATATGATTGTGCAAACTTTTTTGTGTACTTTGGAACTTTTTAATGCTGTTTCCTAGAAAAGAAAACGAAGCATTGACTTATTTCTTATACTGACACTCATTCAACTTGTTTTCGCTTCTCCGGTTCTGTTAGCAGACACGATATATTATGAGCTGTTGTGTACTAGTGTAATTAAAGGACTAGCTCTCCTCTTTCATATTCCGTCCGGGAAATTATGGTTGCTGTTTAAACAAAAAGCTAATTTGGCCATTGTGGGTTTTCCTTTCCATGTATAAACCCATTTTGTCATATATAGCCTCGTACTTGATTCAAATTCAGTTCCTCTATTCGAGCTCACATAAAAGTGGTGAAAGTGCATACTAATTAATTCAGTTAAATGCGAAACCGAAAATGAGCTCTTCATTTAACTTCATATTACACATAATACGCTCTGGTGAGTAGAAAGAAATATGTATTACTACAAGCACGAGAATTAAGTTGCTGGATTCACGACGACTGCATCTCTGAATACCTAAGCGGCCCTCAAAGCTTTGTGGTTTTCTGAGAAACTTTGTTCATTTCTCATAGTGTTTCTTTTGAGCTTTTCCTGTGGATATGGTGTTCATTGCCCCAGAAGTGAGTTTTCAGATCATTTTCTGCCATTCTCAAATTGTTATTCCACCAGTGTCTTTGAGTGAAGAACCAAGAAAAGTGAGCTAGCAAACGAGCACATACATGAAATATGGATAAAATCATTAATAAAAAATTGTTATACTCCGGTTCGTCTCGCTTGAATGACTTGGGGCTAATTTATTCACAACGTGCTTTTACCCAACTAGCACTTTCACTCAACTTGCCACAAAGCTCGTTCTCTTTCCTACAATGAAGAAAAAATTGCTAATGTGGTATAATAGGATACCGATACCACCACAGCTGGCAAGTTATTTTCCAAATGGTTGGCAAAGATATAACAAATTGAGGACTATACCTGCATTATTCACATAACTTGAGCAATTGTTTATTCGACTCACCGAGAACAAGAATACAAGGACGCGCACATTCTCCGGCAATTGGATTGAAAAATAACTGAAAGAGTAACTTCTACCTTATAACGGTTTCGTCACTTTGTTTTCACCATTTGTTGTACAAGTGGTTTTGCATGATCATTTTTAGTAAGTTTACTAATAGTCGTTTGCTGGCAAACGACTCATTAAATGCAAGCGTAGTATTATTAGTGCGATTTCATGCAATCTGACTATTCAAATTGAACTAAGTTTGTATGCAAACATTTTGCCAAAAAAATCAACCGTTCTACATTTCATAAATTCCGTTACACGGATTGTATGAATCGAATCCCATCCGCTCCCCTGCCACGGTACACGTTCCGGTAATAGCATTTAACGGCAAAACGTGTACTTTGTAACCAGTCCAGTAAATATAGAAGCATCAACAAAATGGATTTAGGCGTAGGAACAGATTGACTGCATAGCATAAATCCAAAGTGAGTAGCTATTATCCTGGAAACTTTTCACGTCTGCTTATATAAAAGACATGTAGGAAATGGACAAAGAGTAGTTATTTTCAGACTGCAAAAACTCATTGTCGATTCGGAGAGAAAGCAAAAATAATCGAATGAGAAAGTTTCGTGTTCATTCCATTCTCATGTTCGCGTTTACTATAACTGGTCATGCACCAGAATCTGAATTGCGAAGGAATCGTTTATTACACAAGAATAGCACGGTCGTATGCATATCAAATGGCAGCAACAAAGTTTTCCCCTTGTGACCAAGAGATTACCTTTTCACCACCACAAAGCCATTATGCAAATATATTTATGTTGAGGTGTGCAACGTACTCCAACAGATTTTTTCCATATATCTGCTCCCCAGCAGCATGTGAAAGCCGACAGCTAAACAAAGAGCAAAACTACATAATTATAGAGCTCCTCGATAAATGCATACTGCAGAAAATGTAATGCCTAAAAGGAAAGCCAAACAGCCTCATTTTCTGCTCTCATGCAAAAACAAACGTGCCATTCAGCAGCCGCAATACAATCCATTACAATTCCCCAACAACAATAACAACCAACTGCTATCAATATTACGCTTCTCACCACTTTGCAAACTTCCCCGCTTTCTACCAAATCTCGTATAAGAGAAAGACAAAGAACGACGTTGGGTTATACTAGCAACCCGTATTTGTTTAACGAAGAAGAGACTGGGTTGTGCGAACGTGTTGTGTTTGCTAATTCAATAGTTGTGGTGCTCATCATTATTTTCAGCGGTATTTTGTGCGTTAGTTAAGAACATATTGTCAACACCTTATCTTTGCCTAATTCCTTTGAATTGAACTTTTTAAAAGTCATGTATCAGTGATGATTCTGATGAAAATAATGAAAGTTTGTAGACATGATAAGTTAAATGATGACTTTGTGGTTCTGAGGAGAAAGTAGGATACATCTAACATTACGTATTTTGTTCATGATTATAAAGGCAACAGCCTAGAATGCACAAAAACTTAAGGGATACTCTCCAGAGTATATTAATTTTTGTAGCTTGTAATTCTATAAAATATAGAATATTAATTCAATGAATGTAGTAAGAAAGTGGGGATGTATCTAATTTGACCATATCTGGATAAAATCTTAGGTTTTAGACAAAAGTCGTCGTGAAGATATAATCTATTCAGAGAATTGCTAGACCCTAGCTAGTCAATCAATTTGTGCATACTTTTTGAGAAACGCTCAAATTTCTGGTCAGCTCAAGTTTTAAACACACGTACACATTTGTAGCTACTCATTTGCATTCTTAATATTAAAATAATAGTAATATAGTATATTTATTATAACTCCAGCGTCTCATGTTTCGTTTTTGTCGTTTTCCATTTCTGACTATAAGTTCAAAGTTTAAAACAGCCAATAATGGTAAATTTTTTATAATAAGAAGATAGTTTAAAAATCCCACGTTAATGATACACATTGAGTCGTAATCTGAAGGTAAATCACCGCACCAATGCCAAGCCAGGCATCACCACAAAACCGATACAATCTTTCCTCATACATATCTAATGTTTGTGAAACACCCTTATACTGTAAAGCAACAAGCAAAGATAATTTTATGATGACTGTAACTTGATGTATTAAGAATTTTTATTAGCAAGTTAATTTAAAGTACGATTAATAGTCGATAAGGCTTCTAAAATTATTATGTAATTTTGTAAATAACGTCTGAACGAGTTATAGAACATTTGACAATTCGTCGATGCTAGAGTTACGTTCAAATGTGATCTCTATCTTCATCAAGCATCACACTTTGTGATAATGATTGGGGTACGCCCCCTAGGTACTCACGGTATGTCACTGTTTTAAATTTAATTTGTTTTTGCACTTGCTTTTATTGCAAAAATTTTGCATTTTGCTTAAGAATATGCTTGAATATCATCAACTTTGCATTTGCGACATGGTGAAAATTCATAAGAATCTATCTTTTACCCGGTTAAGATCCATGCATGGAAGGCTAGCTTACGTATGTGTACGTATATTATTATTTGCTTTGTCATGTGTCTGCGTTTTACGCTAGAGGAAAATTGTACTTTGCGCATATCAGACCGAAATTGCCGAATTAATTCTTCCAGGATCTTTCATACACAGATTTGAATACTAACATGGAACCATGGGCCAAGCATATTTTTTTGCTCCACGAAACAGTCTAGCAGTTATCCTGACCTTGAGAATGGAAGTTCTGTCTCTTGCTCACATACAGAATTGCCTAGGATAAAATGGATCTATAGTTCTATAGTATAGATAGCCATACAAAAGTCATCGTGTTACGGAGGCATCGTAATATATTTGTTGTAAGGAATTTAATTATAAATATAGAGTGAAATAACATATTTAGGTCTCAAGACTCAAAATTATGTAGGGCTATATATTTGACACAACCGTGCATTACGACATTTTGCAATGTACTCGAATACCAAAGCTAGTAGATTAGACAAGAACATACCACACTGCCAAAATGCTTCCATGTGTCGCGACGTATATGTACATTGATAATGCATGCTGAAAAATATCTAATTCGCGTGTTGGAATTCGGACAACATGCCAAAATATATAGGGAATACAGAGACATAGGTTGTATTCGTCTATTTGCTATCGTCATTACTAGAAATTGCACAGTTGCACTTGAGCAATAGCAATAATAATAACGATACTGAATACCCTTCAAAGTATTGTCATTGCAATGTAATTTACAGTTTTGCTTGGTAGGTTTTATCTTATATCTGCGTTAAATTTTTATTTTGTATATTTTTAAGCTTGTCTATCGCTAGTTGTCTCATTGTGCCTGGATTGATACTTTTATGCTCTGCAATATTATAAATGTTAAAGAAGAACCATAACAAGCCTCTTGATTATTTTGGTGAATGTGACTTACAGGCGTTGTGACCCTCGTGTCAGTGGTCCAACTTGAACAACTGACTCATGAACTTGGAATAGATATCGCCAGCTTAAGGCTGGCTAACGGGAATAACAACGAAGGAGAGCAAAGCTCACAACTGTCTGGAGGAGCCGTTGTAGAGCTGCCCCAAATCAATCTTAGCCAGCAAGATCGTGAGCGGCTCCGCAGGGCTGCTCACATATTACGGCAGCGGTTAATCCTTCGTCTCTGGCTGGATGATCATGGTTTAATGGATTATGCACCAAAGTGAGTCATATTCAACCGTTTTTCTCACCCTAAACACACATAGTTAAGAAAAACATAACCATAAACCCAAGTAAACATCTAATTCATGAAATTCAACATGCCTACTATGCATATACTACTACATGCACTCGAGTTCACTAACCATCGAGTCAGTTCATTAACCCAAAACAAGCTTAATTTGAGGAATCCCTTGTGAGGGCGTCCTTCTGCTGAAGTTTCCTGTTGTCGCATAATGCTCCATTAATGCAAGAAAGGGGTTGTTGGTAGCTGCGAGAACTCTCTAAAGCTTTGGTCTACTATAGGGTGGCAGAATAAACAGAGTGAACAGGAAAGATTCAGTTTCGAGATGGGATTTTGGATTTAAGGTGTCCTTGGGATTTGAAAGGTTCATTTCTTGAAGTTATGGTAGGTCCAGATGAATCGTGACTGAATGCATAACATGTCAAATCAGGATGTAAACAGTAGTAGAAAACTAATAGCCTTCAAAAAGTGCATGCACCTTTTCTTGTCATCATAATAACAATAACTATGCGTCGCGTGTTTCCCTTACTTCAGCGAAGGGAAATCTGTTTTTTACAGTGTACACTTGCACACATAATGCAGAAAATTGCTATACACTCTTACACACGTTGGTATTCTATAACATACTGATGCACATGAACTTTAACTATAACTTGTCAATGCAATGTTTACAGAAGTACTACTGGAACATGATAATTATCAAACTTTATCTGAAATGTAAATACCTGACCTGACTATATAGACAAGAAGAATTGTACACGTAAAGGGTAACAACGTATACGTTCATGGTTAGCATTTGCACTCGCAAAACATCCTGTAGATCTTTGAAACGAAAAAATGTAACTGATGAATGGTGTTTGTATGAAAAAGGATAGTATTTTAAATGTGGAAGTTCAGTGCAGCTCAGATTGACAAATAATCCTTGAAATTATGTGATCATTAGACTCGGAGCAAAAACGAAATATTCTTATATGTGGAATGTTTCTTTGCGTAGGTTTAATAGTCTCGGAGTAAATTCCATCGAAGACGCGTATTGGTTTGAAGACTTGACCAGGTTACAAGACGCCATTGGTGAAAAGATAGTTCCAATGTGGACAATCGCAAGGCAGACACTTCCATCGGGACTAGCAGGGCTTGAAAGCTTAAAAAACAGTCTCTGGAACAGGATTATTGGACTGGACCATCAGTCAGTTTGGAACACATGGGGTAAATAGAGAACAGAGCCATACGTACTATGTTTAGAGTTGCAATTCGCAGTTTTGAGCATCCAAAAGAACCTTGAACCTTATTTTTATTTTGCTTACCTTTTGACAGAGGATTTGGCATATTCGAAAATGTTGATTGCATAGTGTTTACTTTTTATTTGAGTTTGTACTTTCAAAATGTATGTTGATTCAAAAGTATCTGCTCCTTTCATTTCCATCACTCTTTATCTCAATGCATTTTCAAATATGCCATAACCTTTGTGCAAATATGTCTACAAATTAATTTTATCCCTCTGCACAACAACATTGTTCACGCAAGGTTCTCAAAGTTTATTAGCGTTTCACAATGTTGCGATTTTCCTGTGTTTGTGTGTTCGTGATCTCACTTATCAAGGTGTTCAGTTTCAAAATATTTTCACAATGTACGTTATTGACAAGTTTAAAAAATAATTGATCATGCTTCAGTTCTCTGTACAAATTGAGCTTGGCATTATCAATAAAATTATGATTGAAACTTGTGACAACACCAATCATTGTGATACCGTGAAACTTGAAAACTATCAGTTCTCATTCAGATTGTGATTGATGCTTTATTTAGATTTAAACAGTACAGTACTTCCTTTATTTCAAGTTACTTGGTTTTGTAGTTTTTTTTGTCGCAATAACCATTTTAGACATAATGTTCTTTGTTTAAGTGTGAAAAACGTGTTTGAAAGTGAAAGGTCTTATTGTATTTGCAATATATCCACTTCCACAATAGATACATTTTAAAGATAGTATTTGCTCCAAATAGGGACAATGTTGCTAGTCACATTGAGTGTTGCTGGATTCGGGGCAGTTGCGTCTTACTTTCCACAAGTACTGGATGCTAAACAAGCAATTTTACAGTACGTATCTGGAAAGTTTTCCTTGGCAAGCAACTGCCAAGTAGACTTTGATTGGAGCGATCCTGTTCAAGTCGGCCAAACTGTGAGCTTTAGTATTCGAGTAAGTTTTATACGAATATAAGCGTGTTGGTGGGCAGTGGTTTGTCAGAACAGATTGTGCCTGAAATTATTTATGATTTTAGTTTTTTCAACGAGGTGGTCGGCCATACCCCATATGCGACAGAGATAACGTTCTTATCGAAGTAAAAAAAGACGCCCAGAAAGTAGCAGTGGTTACAGAATTTGGTGGCCAAGACCCGAATGATGCCAATCTAGTAGTTGTAAAATTTTCTGTTCGGAAATCCGGTCAGTATTCCATCCATGTATTGGTGGAAAATGCACACGTCAGAGGAAGTCCATTTTTGAAAACATTCTTGCCCGGAACCATTGATCCCAACAAGACACTCTTTTTGAAGCAAACATCCACAGTTGTATGCGTGACGGGTCAACCGCACAAACTCATTATTGAACCACGAGACACGTACGGAAATACATGCCGAAACCAGGATTTTTCGTTGGACTTGTTTCAGTTTACAGCAGAACAGGTATGCATTTTGCATTGTATTAGTAATTCATTCATTGCATATTGAGTATGGAATTTGTTTGTGTGTAAAAAGTAAAGTCGTCGACCATAGTTTGCGTTCATGAAAACTATTGATTACCTTGTATTCAAGATTGACGAAAATCTTGGGAACCAACCATGTCAGAATTGTTCCGTCCTTTTCGCTTACGACTCGAGTGCATCTCAAACAGGCTCAACAATGGCATCCAACACACACTCGTATCTGAATGTGATTAGCCCTCTAGGTTCCTCCAATGCTACTGATGAGACGGGGAAAGTCTCATTGCAGACCAGATTCACGGAGCCTGGCGTATTCAACGGCACACTGACGTATGATGGGAAGCCCGTGCAAAATGGAAAGTTTGACATAATTGTTCTGAATACGGCGGAAGCTTCGGCTGTACAGAAAAATGTCGCCGCCAAAAGTGCGAATGCCTACTATGAGGGAAAGCTGCTCTCCGTTGGAAATGATGTGCAGAACAAAGTGAGGAAAGTTTACTTGTCGGTAACTTCAAAACAGCTAGTTATTAAAGAATATTTCCTCAAAGTGCTTCCCATTCGTGTAGCAACATTTCGGCTTTCTCCCAACACAAAGGTTTGCCCAAACAAAAGCAATTAGTAGAGCAGCTCTAATTTATTCATTCATTGCGCTGTTGTTCTTGATGTTGCTGTTTTCTTTTGTCTGCGTCTCATTTCTCTTTCATAACAGCTCCAGTTTGTGATGACAAGTAATCAACATGGCCTTCCAACCATTGTAATAGATGACGGTTCTCAGCCTGCAATAAAGGTAGCAATAAAGGATGCAAAAACTGTTGTAGCAACATTTACTCACTTTCTGCTACGGAACATTGGTAAGGACTTTGATTGTAATGCTAAAATGGTCTTTGAATGTTGGATGACGGTGACTAATTAGTCTCACTAAACACGCTTTTGTGATATTATTTAAGGTGGCTCGGAAACGTTTAATGACAAACAGGAGCACTTTTTTAAAGAGCTTAGAGAAATCCATAGAAAGCATCCCCGGGATAAAGTGACACTCAAAATAACACGAGAGAATATCATTGAAAGTGTAAGAACAGTAATGTGACTCATAAGAAGGTATGTGATACTTTGCAATATTAGGCTAACAAGTTGACATTTAATTGTATTAGACTTGGAAAGCAACCAAGAGCTTGTCTAGCACGGACTGGTGCCGCAACTTTGAGATCACATTTGTAGGAGAACAAGGTAAATTAAAATGGATGTTGACATTTTTGCTGGATAGTTATGTCTTTGGTGTAGGGAATTCGATACCTAAATTACTTTGTACTAAATTGTTTCGATGAAATACTTAGGTATTGATTGGGGAGGACTTCGTAGAGAGTGGTTTGAGCAGGTATGTGCCAGATTATTCGAGAGTGGAAATCCTGTCGGCATGTTCATTTCCTTTGGAGAGTCTCGACTTGTTCATCCCAATCCAAACTCAAGATGGAAGCCAAAGCATTATGAAATGGCAGGCAGAATTGTAGGAAAGTGCTTGTATGAAAGTTCTCTTGGCTCAGCATACCGTCAAATGGTGAAAGCTAGGTTCACAAGATCATTTCTCGCACAACTAATTGGGCTCCGGGTACATTACAAGTATTTTGAGCAAGATGATCCTGAGCTCTACTTGGGAAAAGTCAAGTTCATTTTGGAGAACGACGTAGAGGGAATGGAGTTAACATTTACAGAAGAGGAGTATGATCCAATGGGAAAACTTTCAAAGGTAAGCATTCTAAACTTTCAATACGGGATTTTTGTCAGCAGCTGGATACTTTAAAACCCTAACCAATTAATTTAGACTGTTGAGCTTATTACGGACGGATCCAAAATACCAGTGACAAACGAAAACAAACGGGAATATCTTAATGCACTAGCCCAGTATCGGCTTGCGGGGAAAGTCAAAGCAGAAATTGAGGCTTTTCAAAAGGGTCTCAATGAACTAGTACCTGATGAATTAATGAGCATATTTGACGAAAATGAACTCGAGGTAAGCAAACCTCTGTGCTAGAAACAGGAAAGCGTGTTGTTTGCATTTGTTTAACACGAGCTTTACTTTTATGCTATAGTTGTTGATGTGTGGAACAAGTGAGTACAGCGTAACAGAACTCCGAGAGCATCACGTCGTTTGTGGGGCAACTGGAGACTTTAGGAAAATCCTGGACTGGTTTTGGACAGCAGTTGCAAACATGTCTGAAGAAGAAAAGGCTAGACTCCTTCAGTTTACAACAGGATGTTCTCAACTCCCCCCAGGTATTATGGCTTTCTGCTGTTTACACATAGTATTGACTTTCTTCTTGCAGCCTTTTAATTTTGCTGTTTTGTGTAGGCGGTTTCCGGGAATTGTCCCCATTGTTTCAAATTACACCTGCCCCAACTTATGGAAATTTGGTTAGTCTACCACCCACACATTACATATATATATAGTGTATATTATAGTTTAGTATTTTGGCATGTATAAAACCGTTTTGATCAAATGCTCTTTTGAACTTGATTTGGTACATATAGCCTACGGCGCATACCTGTTTTAATCAGCTCTGCTTACCTGACTATGAAAATTATGAAGCGTTCGAGAAAGCTCTTAGAATAGCAATTAATGAGGGATCGGAGGGCTTTGGACTTATTTAGTGGATCAGTGACAGCAAAATCTCTAACGGGATCTCATGCAACGGAACCGTGACTGCTTACTTTTTATCCCTAGGCATATTAATGACTCATTAATAATGAGATACGAAGGAAAACAATCTAACGTACAGAAATAGAATATCACAATAGCGTAATTAATGTTACATTCCCTTGTAAGAAGGTGGCATAACCAAACATTGCCTTCCAATGCAAAATACCGTACTGATTTCATATTATTTTGTTAGAACTTAGTAATAATCCGTGAAACAGGTAATTCTAATAATTTATACAAGCGAAACTCAAATGCTATATTTCTGCTCGACTAATTATATATGTTTAAACGAAAAAAGATGAAGCAATGCAAAGAACACTACCACTATATTAGAGTACTTATGCAAAATATAAAAATAGTGTAACAAGACTATTTACTCATCCTCAGACATCAAAGTGTGTATACTATAATCTTTATTTAGTTTTTCAGCTAGAAGACAATTTTCTCATGAAATAAATCGCACAACTAGAAAGTCGCATGGTTCGCAAATTTAATACTTAATTAATTAGACTTAGTTTTTGTCGAAACGTAAAAATATAAAAACAAGTATGAATAACTGTAGAGGCAGTTGACCTACTTTCAACTTTGAAGCTTGTAAGATTTACTCCTTTCATGTTTTAATTCGCGGAATGAAGTGTGACACTGTGATCTATACCTGGGTATTTTTGACACAAAGAGTAAATAAATGTTTGAGAGTTTACAGTGACTCACACAAGTTAATTAAGCAATTATCTCGTAATTATAACTGCTCAGCTATCGTCAAACCCACACAGTATTTTAATTATGTATTTAGAAATATTCTTTGAACATGCTACTAACGCTTCAGTACTATGATATAAAAACAAAATGTATAAACTGGATAGTCATACACGGAGAGAGTATAAAATTTACTCACAATATATTACACTAACATGCTTTGATGCGTGATATAAAATGCCATACTTAATTTTAACAAATATACGAATACTTAACTGTAGCTCTGTAGGGCTGTACAATCAATAGCGTAACAATATAATTATATAAATAGTGAAACTTAACAATTATTCTGCTGCAGTTTATAAATGAAACATAGAAGGAAAAGATAATTGTGACAAAAAGGAAAGAATAAATCAACCTTTAATTTCCAACCAGTATACACTGTGCACTATTTTTTTCCATTTCCATCAATTATTGCATTATAAACATCATGAAAGATGCACAAACAAACAGCATATGAAAATTTGGTGATTTCAGTAACTGACCGGCATTTTCACTTTGACAATTCAAATGATTTGCGGTTGGATAAAAACCAGGCTCACAACTACAGCCTTCAGATGAACAAAACGCACTCCTTCCACAGAACAAGTCTTCCGTACGATTAACATGGGGTAAAAAGGACAACTCCTGTTTAAAAACCTGTGTGATTCTGCAAGTTGCATTTAATTTGGCAACGCAGTGAGTCGTGTTCCAGAATAGTTCCAGGTCATCTTTAGAACTTGTGCTAACCATACAATCACACACACCGAATCGAGTGCATGTCAACCCTTTGGATTTGTCACACTGTCTACCTTCAGCCACGGTGTCTCGTGATCGGGCGTGTAAGTGAGTCCCACATGTTTCTCGATATCCCCGAAATAATGAATGTGAAGTTGTGAGAAAGAATGCCGTCATTATTGCCAGCACAGCAATTACTCTACTTTGGGACACCATTGCTGATTACTAAATAAATTGTCAGGAGAAGTGACAATCGATCCAGTTCTGATCAACTAAATAAATGTTTTTTATTACTTTCACGTGCTTTGTTTCAATTAGAACCACAGTCACGCGGTGCACTGGTGAATGAAAGCAAGAAGGTCTGATAATGCAATGATCCCTGTAATTATATGGAGTAGCAATAATCACAGTAAATACTTTTAACATTCATCTCACCACGCTCTCCATAAAGAGTAAAACTTTACTACTTCCATAAAAGAAAATGACTTCACGACTAATAAATTTACATCTTCATTACCATTCTCAATTGTCCACAATATGCGGTTTTGTCTTGTGACGCATTTCACATTTTCACGGATTCATGCCGTGCGTAACAAACGTTAGAATTTTTAACAGTTACAAGTAATCTCGATGACGGATGAAATCTAGAATCTAGACTCATTAAAGTATGCGTATATTTTATGACATGATAGGTAATAAAGCAGCATGCATAAAGCAAAGTTGCAAAACTGACACTAACTAAAACTAGATGAATTTTGCACAAACGGGATCATTTTTATAATAATTGTAGAATACAAAATACAATATTTAGAGCTTACATAATGACAATACTGAGAATGAAAATGAAGGATGAGTGATGTGATGGTTTAGATATACAATTCACCTTCGTTCATCATTTGTAATGATTTAAGAACAGCAAGCAGTTTTACTACTACTACTACGCTGCGTTTTGTATTGTATTGTGCTTCATATATTTATCGACTGCTAATAAATGTGTAAGGTTAGTAAACTTAAACCTGCAAAGTATTTTCATTTTACTTTGTACTTGTTTCCTGAGGTCGTTCGTTGCTTTAAACAAAAAGGCACATTTTGAACTTGTCAACTTTTGGCTGAATTCTAGAGCAGCTCTGCTTAATGTAGGTTTCATTTAAGTGACGACAACCTTGTGAGAGGCTGAACAAAATATGCAAATATGAACAACGTGCTAATGACTCTTTTACTATTCGTTAACTTTGCATATGGTTGAAAAGTTGAAATGCATCTTTCCACGTGATAGGAAACGAAAGCCATAATGACTGTTTCTAGTGTCGAGTCATGCTTTGTCAACAAAGTCATTAAAAATATATTTACACAACACAACATTGCTCTTGGATGACTCATACTTGTAAAAGTTAAATAATATTTTCCACCTAGCAAAGATTTCATTTAGCACAATTAGAACTTTTCTAGTTGAAAAGTGCCATACCTTTCCCCTTAAAAAGGCAAAAACATTAGCAATTACTGAAGCATTCATTTTGCTCAAAGTTCACGCAAGATAGCAAACGGTAATGATTCTTATAATCAACTGAAATTGAGGGGAAAAGAGGCTGCATAACAAACTTGTTGTTTATTATTCACTCTTTAGTTTGGGCTATTTAAATTTCTAGTATTTGAGGTTCCTTCCATTCTTTTGGATCACTGCACTGCGCTATCAACACGGCTTCCATTTCACCGAATGAACCGTTGGCTCTACAAATGCCAAAGGAAAATTTGAACCGAGTTCGATTTAGTAACAATTTGCAACAATTTACTGGATAATGAATCATATTTTATATTTATAAGATAAGTTTGAATTTGATTTTACTAAAAGAATGCAAAGTCCTATTAGCGATGCTCTAAACTGAACATTCATATCCGTGGGGCTTGGAAGGCGTATGGTCACGATAAGTTTATCATTGAATCCACCCCATCTTTTGGAAATTTTCCCGATAGTTCTGCTCCGATCCGCAGTTAATATCTATAAAATGAAAAGCGCGTAGTTTAATATGGAATTGAAGAATCAAAAACTTTTACCAAGTTACTTTGATTGTTCGACGAAGTCCAAAGTTCGTATTGGCAAAATCCGTAAGCACAACAGCCTGCACTTCATCCCGACTATCTTTCAACTCAAACATTGGGGGATTCTCAGCAGAACTAATATCGAGCTTTTCTTCTATTGATCCAAGATACATTCCTCCGGGACGAATGATTTGCATACTCTGTAAAACTCCATTGTTATTTTTGTCTAATTATATCGTCTGATAAACTCCAAAGATGAATTTTAGATTGCAAAATAATTGCATGATTTTTTACCAAAAGATGCGACGATAAGTTTTGGAGGAGTTTGTGAATTATCAGAACGCTTCCGTTTGGACCATATAATTTGAAATCGAATTTGGGTGGGTATGTTTCATACATTTGAATAGCGTCAAACAGTTTTTCATCGAATTTGTCAGTAATTTCATATTTGTAAACTTTTCTAGTGTTCGTTCCCGTCTCTAAACATATTTTGGTCGCAATGCAAATGGTATATAATGAAAACTTTTATTGCACAAAATGAGAAAATTGCAACATGCTCTATGTACCTTCTAAATTAAATTCTTTTTGTACCAGAAATATTTCATCCATTGTTGCCAGCCTGTCTAGATTCCCCGTGTCGCTCTGCTCGGTAGAATTTATCTGTGACGCAAATGGAGTACTTGTCGATACGGTAAACCTGGATGTGCGCGAAAATTCCGAAATCGTTCTGGAGATCCATCGTTTTTGATGATGATCAATTCGATATATACATGTGGGTACAATGCGATGATGAATACGAGACAGCAAGTCCACTTTGCCAAGAATGTCTAACCTTGCTTGGAATCGATGACTCATTTTTAGCTAGCACAGAAATTTTGACTATTTAAAAAGCAACTCGGAGAAGTGAGATAAGAAGGAATGGTAGAAATTTACTAACAGGTTTTCCCAGTTCACAGTCGGCGAATGGAGTAATTTCTGCGTAAAGTATCCATAGGATATTTGACACTCTCTTGCATTTAGGATAACAAAAGGAAAGATTTGGAATGTATAATATGTGAACGTTTATGTCAATTATTGTTAAAGTTATTTTTCCACGATTTTTTTAATTTCAAACAATTATATTTGGATAATAACAGCAAAATTATGAGTTGATGACAGATAATTATTTATTAATTGACTTAAGGCAATACGTCAGAGGGGGTAGAAGTCAAGACAGGATCTTTTGCTGGGACGATCTCGTCGATCACTGTAGTGTTCAGGTTGGGTGACTGAGTTGTCACTGAAGCTTCCGTAGTTTGGTTTCCTGAAGAAATACCTTTGTAATAATATGTTAAATTATTAAAACTCGATTTATGGGTTAGGTTTATCATTTAAGTAGAGTATTTGAAAATGATCATTGCTCACTTTCTGCTTCATTCATACAAGCTGGAACATTGTCTCCGTACTCCATGCATTTGCCCAATTCCTCGTCATAAACATACTCGGGTTCGCATTGAAAATGCATAGGAACTCCATAAACACATTTGTAATATCTGGTACAATTCAAAGGATCCGGAATCATTCCTACCAAAATTGAAGGAGGGCAATATACTCTTCCGCAAGATTTTACAAGGGTTTCTGGAACACACATCTTGATGCGTGGGTGGAAAGCGTATCCAAAAGTACATGTCTGGGTAATATTGGGTCAAATTTTGAGTGATTAATTTAACGTACTAGATAATGTAGTTTTGTATTTTTAGCTATAATGTTTTTAAAAAGTGGTCTACCCACCAACTTAATGGCAGTTCCATTTTGTTTGCATACATAGAAGCTCTTGCATTCTGTAGAATGTGGGATAAATTCCCCTTTGGTACAGTTTATGCCGTGTTGTACTTCAGGTTTTTGGGCCGTGATTGGTAAACTTGCGTATAAACCATAAATAAAGTCTTTAAAAAATTCTCTGAAAACAACAAGTCAATGAAACTCGCATTTAATTACCTATACACTGGGCAAGCTGGTCCAAAGCAATGTTTAAAAACTGACGTGTCTGGGAGCATTAATGCAGCACTTGCACCAGCGACACCAATGAGAAATGCAAAAGGTACAAGTCCAAGTTTTCCTGTCATGATTTTTAGTGAACGTAAAGTGCGCTATTTATTATGCCAACTTCGGATCTTGCTGAGCACTGCTTGATTGAGATTGAGCACAAGACATATATGGAATGAATGCTGGAAAAAACTAACACAAATCCCCAGGTTTCAGTTTTATTTAATGCAGTGTAAAATGATCCGGAAGTGGAAATTTCTTGTCATTAAATTGCAATTAAGGATTTTGTTTAAGAGTACATCTTTACAAAAATTCCATGATACCATGATACTTTATCTATATGATTCATATGCAAGAATGCACTAACACTATTCAATACATCTTTCTCGAAGCACAATCTAATCATGCAGGTGATAATTATTCTATATTTTCTCTAGAAAACCAGAAAATAACAGCATCAGCAACCGCTAACAGGTTACATCATTAAGAACGTTCTATAAACTACCATTATACCGTCAACCGAATAGCTCCACGTTACTTTCTTAGATATCATGCTATGCCATTAAGGATGCTGCAAATTTACACGAGAAAACCTAAACGAAAATTTGCCATAATCAAGACCAAACCATAAAAACACACATTATTTTTTAACTTAGAAACCCTTTTAATTAAAAAAAACTTTATACGAATTGCGATACATTTATTTCGCAAAAATTGTAATCAGATAACAATATGTTGTATGAATATTACTTGCTTTAGCTAAATAATTTATTATTTAGAAATGTTCAGCAGGGAGCGAAGAGTTTTATCGTTATTTAATTGCGACTTTGTAAGTAAACAACGAAATTATCCGAGAATTTCAAAATCTTCGTCGTCAATATCACTTTTGCTTCGGCCACTAAGTGACGAACTTGGCGAGCCACCACCAGAACGTGGGATGGAACTAGTAGGTTTGATTCCAGCTCCCAGCCCAGGTGCAGCTAAACTAACTGAAGTAAATCCGGAGCTTGATGGTTTTGACTTTACTTTTACGGTGGAACTCCTCATAGAAGTAGTGCTATTTGTGGACACAACAGATGCTGACGCCCAGTCATGAGGTCTTCGTTCACAAATTTCAAAAAGCGGAAGCGGGGTGACTTGAAATCTTTCAGTCAGCTTCGTGCACACGTTGTCAAAATCGGCTTCTGTCTTACAAAAAAAGCACACCGCGATTGATGGATCCATGGAACTAAAAGACATTCGCCCAGGCTTTTGAATATGATACGTCTCGTCCGCAGCTTTCTCCCCTTCAGTTATTTTTCCATTCACAAACATGGCTTGCTGAACGGTATGAGGGTCCAAGTACATGACCTCGTTTGCTATATCAATAAACATACTTTAAGTTATAAAATTAACCCAATGAATGTTCTGCAAGCATATTTACTAGTAATCTATTCATACCAGCGTATCCAATGAAATATAAGGCATGGTTGGGACGACCTCCAATTATACCTATATTTTGAGGGATTTCCAGAGCGGCCTTGATTCCAGGTACATAAGCTTCATTTAAATCTGAAAGACCTAATCTTAGCGGTATCACTAAAAGAAGTGGCTTCCATTTAGGATCTGGTCTGTGAAAATGAACCACATTGAACATATAAAAATCAATGACTAACTTGTTATCCTGTTTCTTACAAATAAATGATATGATGTAGTACCTAGGAGTTGAGACAATATAAGTAGGAGGGACGGGAGCTGGTTCGCAATGTCCTGATGACAAGCATGATTGTTTCACTTCAGATCTCACTAATGTGGAATCCATTGCAATGTAGATATTCAAGTCAACGGAGAGATAGTCACTGGATATGATTTTTTTCAGTGCTTGTGCCACTGTGTTTGGTCCTAGCCAAGAACCTATAGGTTTTCCTAATGAAGCGCCACTTTGAGCGATTTGATGTAGTGACAAAGGAGCTACCTTGGTGTCTTCGAATAAGGACACAATTTGTAAGTACGGATGGTCCCGGCAATCAGCATCCCAATGCCAGTCTGCACCTGTGTAAATTTATCACACAGTTTAAGAAATCTTGCGAAAAGAAAGTTCTCTGGAAATACTGAATAAAGTTTTTATAATTACTTAAATGTCTTAAAAGTAAAGCTTTGGCTACAAGCATTTGTCCAGCTCGAATCATGCATCCCCATCCCTTATCCGAAGTCAAGGTGGTACCACCTATACTAGGAAAGTTTTTCCTGTATGTGATCCACATACAACTGGAAACGCTACGACGAAGCTCTTCAATGTCTATTTGAAAAAAAATTCACAATAAATTAAATTTGTACATTGATTTATTACCTTGCGAAAATAACGTTTGTAGACGTACGTACCATAATTTACAGAGTAGGATCTACCAAAGATCCAAACTGGTGAATCACAAGATGGAAAGTCCGAATCACCTCCGGTCAAGTACGCATCCAAAACCTTGTCCATTTTAAGACGAATGCCCCTTTTCACTCTGTCTAGCACTTGTTCTGCGTGACTGGCATTCCCCGAGATGTTGTGGTGATTGCTGAAATATCCAGGATATTGCATGCGAGACAATAACTGGGGTCTACTCGTGGAAGACCCAAAGCTCACGTACCCCCAGACTTTGTTAAGTGTTTTGCAAGCAACGGAAAATCTGCGAGAGGAAAGGACAGAGTTCACTAACTGAAGGGCTTGACAGGTCAAGGAAACTAGGAGATACAGAAAGGTCCAGGCACTGAAGTGAACAGCACAACTGAAACTTCTTGTCACAAGTCGCGTGACCACGTCGGTTGCACTGCCTTCGGCACTTAATGAAATGCCTTGCGTGTCACTCTTTTTAACGGCACTTCTAGGTTCTCTCTCCAATGCGGACTTCGCAGTGGTTACCATTTAAGCCCAACACGTTCTAATTATGACAGAGGAACAAATATAACATTTTTTTGTAAATCAAATACATGTCCAAATTCTAACTACGTAGTAAATAAATTAAATGCGAAATTGCAATTACTGAGACTTTGATATTCAGTACTGATCCTTCGTTAAGGTTGAGGAGATGCTGGTCATATTGGTCATTGTTATCAAGTTATCAAAAACTACTGTGTTTAGCATTTATTCAAAGAGTGTAAAACTGGACAATGGACAATCTGTCCGTTTGATGAACATGTGTGAGAAGTTGCAAAGTTGCAACATGTTAAACTAATATAGACAGAACACTTCCAGAGATATAGCACATTAGTTTTAATGCGTGGTTTATGATGTAGTTGTAGAATCGCACAACGCACAGGATGTACAGAGACAGAGTTCATCAAATTTACACACAGACAGATACGTGCCAAATTTTTCACATTAAAATATCCACCACTTTTACCACATCCTTTGCTTCTCTGCTAATTAAATTGTAACTTATTTGCAAGAACAAAACCTTTTCTCATTTCAATCGTCGTTTGACGATTATATGCTACTGCGAGATTCTAAAGTAGCACATGTATTATATCGGGAATATATATCAGGACGATTTTTAGCGTTACGATTTTAAAAACATTGCATTTGCCATAATACGAATTCATCAGAACAGATTGTCAGGATTTTGTCTTCCACCTTCACATTGGGGATTAATAAATGTTGGCCAGAAAAGTTCGAATCAACTTCAATACGAGCTAGCTCAGTAGTTTAATGTTGAGAATGTATGAACGATTCACAATAATGATGAATAAGGATTCATTCCATTAATTTTATTTTGGGAATGTGTGTAAGGTTGAATGAAACGTATGTGGAATACTATACATTGAGCAGTGGAATACTGTTGAAGGAATGGGCAGAGCACATCAATGATGAATGATAATGCTAGATTTTTACATTAAAAAGATGATACACAGATGCTTATTTCTAACCTTAGCAAACTATGCTATCATCAGCTCAGCTGGGCAAGTGTGGAAAATCTTTACGTGGTGCTGGTAGGTATATTATGAGCCAAGACTACTACTTGCATTACTACCACGTAGACTGGGGATGTCTAATTCGTGACTAATGTGTGGCTTCAGTTTCTTTGTGTCAGAGAAAGCCTATTGCAATGCACTGACAAGTGACTAGTCATTGATGATGTCACCAGCAATGAGCTGGCGAAAGTAATTATGACGATGTTTGCAATATTTCAATTCAATTAATGTTTTTAAAAAGGTTAAAGGAGAGCAATCTTAAATTAGTATCATCTCGCCCCAACGTTTTGTTACAGAACTGGGGCGAGATGTTATTTGCTATTTTTGTTACTTTTATGAATTAGGTTCATGGAATTTAAATGATTTTAGATGTTGAATGCTAGAAAAGGTGAATTTTTAATCTTTTATGTGACGGATAGTTCTTTATTGTAAAAGGCAACTGGAATGAGCACACTTCAAATGACAAATATTAGCAACAACACTAACAATTTAAATAAAAGGCAAACGACAACAAGGCATTGTTACTTTTTTGAACATTATTACTTTACCAGAGAAAGTATTTTAAACCAAATAATATTTTAAAAACCAGTTCTAGGTTTTTTCCTAAAACCTTATCAATCAGAATAAAAAAATGGTTACATGTATCATTTTCTTTTTTTAATTAAAAGCAAAGTGCACATAGTGGCCAAATTGGTTTCTTTAAAAATTCTGTAAATATTTCTTTTTATCAGTAAATGGAATATGTAGTAATTTTCGACTGAAAGTATTAACAGATTGCTTATTTGTTCTTCTCAATCATCTCCTTCAACTTATCCGCATTTGCGCCAGAAAATTCATCAACCTGTACATAAATAATAATTATCATTGTTACGGTTAACCGTTACAAATCCAAACAAAATGAATGAAATCAAATCCGGTTTATCAAGGAAATGTCATTACCTTTTGCGAGTTTTTCAGTAAAATGAATGTCGGCATGCAGCTAATGTTGAAATCACTGTATTAAGGAAAAAATAAAATACATATTATGAAGGCTTCATGCATAATAGTCATCCAGGATACTTTATGATGTATACATAATACTACCATACCTCGCAACTTCTTCGACCTCATCTACGTCAACTTTAAGAAATAATACGTCAGCCATCATTTGCTGTGCCATCTCTTCCAGCTTTGGACTGTGTCAGACAAACATGTTTTAAAACTTAAGGTTTATAGAGAAAGTAAAAAGAATTATATTAACCAATAAGCAAAGGTAGATAAGCGTACCTAATCTGCTTGCATGGCCCGCACCTGAAATATAAATGACAGATTTAGATTGAGTGTATTATTAGTTAGTACTCATATCTGTATTTGGCCAATTGTTTCTTAAAATACGGAATGGTGATAGTTTGCATTTGAATTATTAATGTTAATTACCATGTAGCATGGAAGTCCACAACGACCAACTTTGCGCCTGCCTCCTTTAGACACGCGTCGAAATCATCCTGTAATAAAACAATTAAGGGTTTTTTCCACATATTATGCAAAAGTACCACTTAAATCCCACTGTCGACTGAAAGTTCAAAAATTGTAATGTTTGACATATTCGGTGAAGAGCTAATAGGAATGTTGTGTAATCATATTTATTTATAGGTTTCATGACATGAAAAATGGAAATTTGACAATGATTTAAAATCTTTCGTAAAGTGTCTAGACTGAGTATGCACATTTGACAATAAGGATATTGTATTGAAACATCTAAAGGAAATGACGTTCTTAAGTCAGCAGTTGTCAACTCGTACTGACATTTACATGTAATGGCTATAAAATTGAATTGAAACATTCATCTCCATCACTTTCTCCGAGACTGGAAAGCAATTTACTACCATCATCTGTCCACTTAAATCATTTCAGCTTTGTTCTTTGCCCAAAACTTTCCTTCGTAAAGAAACTAATGCCATCATGAACTATTAAGTTCAATCCATACATGATCCTGAAACATTATTTGCGTCATTTGCATGTACGAAAAGATGACAAATAAAGACTTTGAAACTTGATTGTATGATATATGATAAGATAATGGAATGCATGTGAGTGTTGATGGCTACAACGAAAACCTATTATGAAGGTAAGCTAAAAAGCTAGCCTGCGGAATTGTGACATAATATGATAGCGCTAATGGTTACTTTATTTCAACATTCTTCCCTGTTACTCGTCCCACCCACTTCATCAAACCGACTTTCTGAAATTATTATATTTACTATCATGGTACATCACACATCCGGGTGATCAATAATTTTTGTTGGCACAACGTAGCCTACTTTCTCTAGATATCAAGGAGCAGAGAAAGCATTATACAATGAACTCTACACGAGCCATTTCGGTCCTAATATTCTCAGCGGCTTTCACAGTTGGTGACATGCATGGCTTGAAGTTGAACAGATAAACAGAAATATTATGTGAAAAATGTGAATTATAGGAGGTGTTGTAAATGCATAAATAGCATAATACTTATCATTTTATGGGGTTTCAATTTATATTATAGCCTCAAAATATATTGTCTTATTCTAACTCTTGTTCTAGTTTGTAGTTCAAGTTTAGGACTCATGAATCAATGGAGCAAGTAATTACATAAGCAATTAGATTGAAATATTGAATATTCTGCATTTATGATCTTTTTAGAAAGCCTGATGAAAATGAAAATTGAGGAATTATTGCGAAAGCTACTTGATCATCAATTATTTTTGTGTGTGGTATTATACCAATAAACCAATATTACAACATTCACGCTTTCATAGAGAGATGATGACATTTGTAATCACTGTTGTTGGCTCTACAAGTTTAACTTAGTCGTAAAATAATAATATACTGACAACTAACTATTTTCATTTTCCTATTTTACATTACAAGTTTGTATTAACACGTGAACTCGACTATAGTGTGCGTTGGAAGATCCATTTAGTTCCTTAAACAATACAAACAAGACAAATTGCACTGTTTTCTCTACATTGTTCGCTTGGTAAAGACTTGTTGTGATTGCAATAAAAGTACTAGTAAAACAGACTTGAAAGGGCCAAAGGAAGGCATAATATTGAAATGAATGCGCATTTTAGAATCCAATGTTCAACAAAAACTTGATGAATTCTAATGGGATAGGAGCATACCTAAGTTATATTTCTAACTAGAAATGCCTGTTGGAGTTGTCATTGCAAACTAAACTTGAACTGTCTTAGTTTTACATATTGAGTAGCGCATTATATCGCTATTTACTTAATTACTTACACGGACAAAAGTTTGAGCAACATGTGTGCTTATGTACTAAAAGGAACGTGTACACATTTACATATTTTTATAAAAATAAATTCTACTTGTTACATCTACATAATTTAGAGACACGTGCTACTTTCTCTACGATTTATGCTAAGGTTAAAACTGAACGAGTATAGAAAATATATTTAGTTTTTACCTTATCCTTAACGTGGTGGATTAGGGCACTCATCTTGGAATTAGATGTCTTTTTTCGTTTTCGTTTACTGGAATAATTTTTGACTTTGATGTCACCGTGACCGGAGGCAGCAGGAGTTGTAGATGTAGTAGCAGGAGACTCTTGCAAAGAACTAGCCTCTTTGGCAGCACCATCAGCGGCTAAATACACCGCCTTCTTCCCAAAACACAGCCCCAGTTTGCCACCGCTTTTTTACGGGAAGGTATGCACAAAAGCGTAAAGGAATTCTGAAATTCAGAATGCGATATAAAAATGTACAAAAGATGGCTGTGTAGTAGGTGTATGTACTCGTTGTTCAGGTATTATGTACACGCTAACTCTTATTAAGAGAGTCGTTACTTTGTAAGTTTGTAACTTTGTAAGCGTTACTTTGTTAGAAAAAGTAAGAGTGTGCTTTCTATGAATATGAGATGTTAATATTTGTATAGAGTCAAGAGTGGGAGGTACAGTAAAACATGTATATGAATTACGAATGTGATGAAAAAACGTTAAAGAGACAAAGGACGTCAATGACTAGACTGCGACTGGGATGAGCTGTTCAGCTTTGATTGCTCTGAAACAATAAAATTTAAATTATGAATCATCTCATTATTCATTCTTAAGCCAATATATAAGCAAATCACTTAGTTTGTTTTGTCACTAATTACAAATGGAATGCTTCACGACTTCAACAATATCTGAAATATGATTAGGCTAAAAACTGTTTGTAAATCATATCGTCGTTTTTTAAAAAGGCTTTGCAATTTGAACTCCCAACTACCTGAATATTGCGAAGATTTCATATTAAAACATTTACTAGTACTAGCATTAAGTAAGAGACATTCATTAGAGAGTAGAGACATTACTCAGAGACAGATACATTACCTTCAGGTAAATTTTTCGCGAATGCCAAACACTGTTATAAATTCATCCATTAAAAAACTATATTATATAGTCTATAGTAAATGCATGCTACTTGCGTTATCGAACGAATTCTGATTAAATCACATATTATTCACCAGGTAGTGGAAAATGAAATGGAATCGGGTTAGTCTGTCCGGAAACATTCTAATAAATCAGACTATCGGACACCCACACACTCAATAGTCAAGACAATCCCAATGCCAATGCACAATGCCTAAAATGTCCGATGTCCTTGCGTACTTTTGCTTTCGCATTTAATTTTGAATATGGCGCAGGATCAACACTTTTATTTTGTATTTGTGTGGAAAATGTTGATCGTACAAACAAGATGAACATTTATGATTTAAAAAACAGAATAACAATCTTTCTTTCTAAACTGCTTTCTCTTCCCTAATAAGGCAATTAATTAAACTTATAAAAATGGAAATTCAAAAATACCTATTTATTATTGGAAAAACCTTGTTTGTTCAAATAATATTGGTTTGATTGTTCAATTAATATTTAATATTATGATCCTCGAATGTTGAATGTTGAGAAACCTCACTTCTTTTTTCCTCAGGACAGGACTAGGACTTTGCTCTGCGCTATATGAAATTAAGTGAGAATGCAGAAAACTAGCTACAAATGCAAAATGCGAGTATAAAAATTGATTATGGATTTAGTGAAAATGTAGAACAAAGATAACTTTTCCTCCTTGCGACATGCGGTTTGTTTGCTTTAATATTCGCACATTATCTAAGCCTTTGACAATTCTGAACCGAATGCCATATGGCGCCACTACAACGTCACAATTACAATTATGCTTTAAATATACCTTATGCAAAAATACCTTATTAAGCATTATATAATATTGAATCTGAAATATTATGTAAAATATTTGGCGATTGAGACACAAAATGAACTAGATTCGAAAGTGGGGTTATTCTATCGTGGGAATCGATTGGTTAACATATTGACTACAATGACTAGCATCACTAAATAATGCTTTTTGACAGCAATTGCACTATTCGTAATTTTATGATGAATGATGATAACTATTACAGCATATCCTATTACTACGTGATCATTTATCTAAATATTCTGAATGTATGGACAAGGGCAATGCTTGGGACCCATCCTAATTCAAGTAAGCAGCAAGTAGAACAACGGAAATGTGAAAGGTTTATCACTTGTACGTAAACATTTACTTTATTTATCAGTGCTCATTTTTTAAACATTTCTTTCGAATATATCAATTTTATGCGAAACACGGTGGTTTGAAAAGCACTGTAAACAACACCAGTAATTCCTAAGTATATAAAATAGAAATACGTAACATATTTACATCATACATACGATCAGAAGAATATAAAATCAAACAAAATTTTAAAAAATGTATCCGTTGTTGAAGATGACGATTGGGGATTGAGGATCTATTGGTAGTAAAGTTCTAAGTTCATTCCGTCATGAATTTCGTCTGAAAACAAACAAGAGAAAGTCATTCGTTTTATATTAGAACAACAAACAAAGTGAAAATTTTTACACATATTAAATATTAATAAAATTGTAAATAAAATTAAAATGCTTACAATCTTGTATTGTAATGTGGTCCTTGAAGATTGTGTACCACTTTTTCAAAACTATTTTGTCGTAACGGGTGCCAGTTTGAGCTGCTATCAACTTTTTGAGGTCACCGATAGTATCATCCGGGTTACACTTCACCCGAACTTTCTTTCCCAGCCGGTCATTGCACGTGATTTCAATCATGACTGCACTTTTCTTGTCGGTGCAAATTCCCGTATTTTTTGGTTAGATCAGTAGATTTAGGAAAATTTAAAATCAGACAGACAAATTATGACAGACGGGATAAAAGTGTCTTTAAAAATAATATTGTAGGTACACCAAATTTTGATATTTTCCAAATCGCGGTTTGTGGGCTCAGACGGTTGGGCCAACGTAAGTAATTTCAATGGTTCTGTCGATGTGGTACATACAAAGCCAACGTTTTTCT
>CM056168.1:20154519-20211634 GCA_029691765.1 Entomobrya proxima
AGCATGAGAAACTCTGGTCTTGGAGGTGTTTGCTATGTACTCAATAATCCCCCTTTTGTTTAGAATGACGTGAATACACCAAACCAACTTGACATTTACTTTTTTAGTTCACACCAAGCATACTGCACAGACAGAGAGATCCACGCGGGACTCCAACTGGAACATTACCAAAATCAGGTGGAGTTCCCTAAGCCGCTACAGCTGGGAACAGTGGGAACACATGGACACAAATTGGCAAACTTTCCTGAGAATAACATAGGTATCTGGACACTTCTGCTCTTTGTCGTGATCAGGAAAACTTGCTAGATTGGATTTAAATATTTAATTCCAGAATACTTGGCGTAGGCTTAGAGAAACAGTGAAGTGGGTTTGTGCGACACATTTCTGCTCACTTTTGACACATGAGCTGCTTTCTCTTTCGTGTTCGGTTTCTTTATACATACTGCCCTTTCTCCAAATTCTCCACTCGTCATCAGTTGCTGGGAACAAGTAGTACTGTGAGTACTGTCCTTTGTCGCAACTTGACTAATGCAAACATGGGCACGAACAAACTAAGACTGATTGGTATGCAGAAAAGATTTGCGGAACGATAAATTGATAATTTTTATTACGGTTACAATAATACAATGGCTTGTACGATAAAATGACAATCTTGTTGGAACAATAGATATTGGAGCAAATTTAACGGATGACATGTACAATGGCATGTATAATGGATCTAAAAAGCATGAGCCAGATCTTGAGAAAGTGTTAGACAGAGCTTGGGCAGTTGGCGTTGAGAAAATTTTTGTCACTGCAGGAAATTTGGAAGAGTCCAAGCATGCTGCCAGTTTATGCAAGAATAATGGCAAGTGATTGAGTTTAGAATGAGTTTTTGGAAATAAATAATGCGATAAACTCTAGTTTATTTGATATAATATGCTGTTTACTTTTTAGAGAGACTTTTAAGTACCGTAGGGGTTCATCCAACACGTTGCTCAGAATTCGAAACCAAGTTGCCCTCTCCGGAGGACTATATCAATGAGCTTAAAGGGGTATTGAATACAAATAAGGGAAAAATTGCGGCGTTAGGAGAGTTTGGCCTAGACTATGAACGAACTCAATTTTGTGATATTGAAACTCAGAAAAAGTAATGTAAAACTTTTGTTTACTTCAAAGTCACAATATGTCCAATATGTACTTCAAGTCAAAATGTCTACAATCTTTTAGATATTTTTCATTGCAACTGAAAGAATTGGGACCATCCTATGATCTTCCATTGTTTCTCCATTGTCGTGGGGCAGCCAAAGATTTGCATGCGATATTATCCGAAAACAGGAATTGTTTTTCTCGAGGTGGTGTTGTTCATTCGTTTGACGGTAGCATCGAGGAAATGAATTTATTCCTGGAACTTGGACTTCACATTGGGATTAATGGATGGTAACGTTTCCATTCAAAGCTTGGTAAATAATATGGCACAAAATAATCAATCTTCTACTAAATTGGTTCTATCATTTGACTCTAGCTCACTTAAAACAGAAGAAAATTGCAAGGTTGTGCAAGAGGTTCCAATTGATCGTCTTCTATTGGAAACTGATGCCCCGTGGTGTGGAATCCGACCAAGCCATGCATCCAGCAAATTCATCAAAACAAAATTTGAAGCAGCTAAAAAGAATTGGAGTGAAACCAGCATGTACAAAAGCCGAAATGAGCCCCAGACAATAGTGTAAGACGAAATTTGAAAGCATTAGTCATAATAATGTTTAGTGACAATAAACGGTTTGCGTATTTTGTGCATTGCATTATAGGAATGTTTTGGAAGCCGTGGCTGGAATCAAGGAAATGAACCTAAATGAACTAGCGGATTCCGTGTATGAAAATACAATAAAGTTGTTTTCTTAAAAGTGAAAAGTAAAATTAGCGTTTATTACACGTATAAAACGTACAAAATCTTTGGGTTAAAAACGGGTAAAATTGTTATATTCTACATTATATTGTTTTCATGCTTTTTGAGTCAAACGTAGCACATTCAAATTTGAGACAATCCTGGTTCAGGTGAACCTATAGTACTACTGCTTCCGGAAGAATCTGCAGATTCATTCTCATTTACTTCCAACACTCGATCCATATGATTGCGTTTTTCATGGGCCTATAAGCCAAAAATAATAGCATTGACAATCTTTTATGCTCATGAAAATAATTACAGACATAAAAGATTGCTCACTTACTGCTTTGGCAATTTTAAATAAGTTCGCAGCGGTCGCCTTTCCTGTTGTCTGAACAAGCTGAGAAAGAGCACTGTCCTCATTACTGAGTAAGATGTATGGCTCATCAAATTCCTAAAACCGAATTATGGAAATATAAGTAACGTGTCAATTCAAATTCAAACACTAAATCCATATATCCGCATATTATAATTATAATGCTAACCTTGATTTCACCAGCATCAAGCACTAATATTCTATCCGAATCCATTACAGTGTGCAGTCTATGTGCAATGGTTAAAACAGTGCATGTTGCAAATTTGACTCGTATAGTTTTTTGAATTAGTGCATCAGTTCTGCAAAGCAAATTATGCATGATGATTTTAGGCATCAATATAAAAAATGTGTGAAGGCAAAATTTTAAAATGTGTGTTTACTCATGGTCAACATTGGCAGTTGCTTCATCTAAAACCAGAATTTTGTTTTTCCTCAAAATTGCTCTGGCCAGACATATTAATTGTCGTTGCCCGACACTAAAATTTGATCCTCCTTCTGCAATCTGCAATGAAACAATACGAATGTTCCAAATTGGCTCGCGTATGATGGGAATAGAAAAGGGATGATGGAGAAAGTTTACCTCGGTATCTAGCCCAGCTGGAGATTCTCTGGCAGTGTCTGCCAAGTACACTTCTTCCAAGACAGTCCATAGTTGTTCATCTTGGTAATCGCCAAACGGATCTAAATTCCGCCTCAAAGAACTGTTGAAAAGCACAGGATCCTGAGGTATTATAGAAATTTTTTGTCGTAAATCATGAAGTCCAAGTCGGACAATACTCAATCCATCAATTTCAATATCCCCTTTGTACGGCTCCGTTATTCTAAACAAAGCGGTAATAAGAGAACTTTTGCCTGCTCCCGTGCGGCCAACGATTCCCACCTGAAATGATTTTAGTTTCAAAAGTCTGTAAAAAAATTCAGGCAAGTACAGGTGCGTACTAGATCTTAAAAACTCATGAAGTTCACACCTTTTCTTGTGATTTGAAGACGCAAGTTATGTTTTTGAGCACCGGAGAATCGTTACCATATCTTATTACCAGATTCTTAAAAACGATTTCTCCCTTTGATGGCCATGTTGGGGGAGGCTTGGTTCCTGTATTTCAAATTGATGACACCGAATAATATACAAATGAAGATTATACGTGATTGCTATATGAGCAAAGTAAAAATACCTGGCTTAGAATCCAACTGTGCCTCTGGTTCTATATCAGCATATTCCTGAACGCGCTCAACACTTACCATTTGATTCTCAGTTTCGGCTGACTGTCTTACTCCCCACTATTATTTCACGATTAAACTATCATCATACTGATACACAATTGTTTATCAAAGTAACACAAATTACAAAACTTACCTGAAACATGCCAGTGAGGGACATGGCAGATGCTATGGATAAACCAATAGCTGAACCTGAATCCTCTGAAAAAAATCACATTCATATGAAATATTTCATTAATATTTATGTGTGATGGGTTTGGACTGTGAATGGTTTCGTTAACTGACCCCCTTTCATCAGGATAAAAGTGAAAGAAACGATTCCAATGTAAGAAACACAAAACCAATCCACAAATATTCCGAGCCAACGGGCAGTTGCCAAAAAGAGAAACCAGGAAGCTTTAAATAGAACGCGACAAATTATTGTTTATGTTTGAGAAATTCAATTTTCCAAAGTGAAAAGTCACTGGTTGTTGGTTTACCAGAATGCAGGTCCTGGTGTGCGTCAAATTGCTTTTCAAACTGATCTTCCACTCGCATAGCGCGAATTGTCGTAAGCCCGTAAAGAGATGTGCTTAAATGAGAGAATACGGGGCTTCTCGCTACAATAATATAGGAAGAATTTCATCAGACAAAAACTACTTTCAGTGAACAATTCGGGAAGATTCATATACCTATTCCTTCTAGCCGTTTAACGCTTCGAGCTGTCTTCAGGTAGAACTTCCGAATGAAATAAAATACCACAGCTAGTGAAAAGGAAGGTAGCAACAGGTATGGATTGTTTACGCTTACAATGGTCACAACGCCAACAACTTGCAGAGCGATCTATTAAGAAAATTTAAGAAACCCACATTTATTAAGTTAGGAAATATTTCTAGTTGTTCTCTTGCAGAAAAATTCGCTTGCATATAAGAAAGTCACATTACATCGACAGTATCGAACAGTGTAATGGGCAGCATTTCATCAATGATTCCTGTTCAAACAAAGTTCAAAAGATTTTTTAAAGACCTGCTTTTGTGGAAAATTTTTGTCTGGACAGATTGAATGAATCCAGTGATTTACCAATGTCTTTAGCGAATCGGTTCAACACACGACCGGAAGGGTTTATTTCAAAGAAGCGCATTGCTGCCCTCATAACCCCGTGGAAAAGCCGTCGGTGAAGCTCAATTGAGGAATTGAGACAAATGTTAAGAAAAGCTGCGTTTCTTATTAATGACACTATGAACAATGCCGCAACCAACCCGCAGTATATGTATACTTGAAACGTCCTGCTATTTTCTATGTAAGCTGCCACTGTGTCAACATCAACAGGTTTTTCAGACACCATTATGTAATCTGGTCTGGATGAATTTGTATTTGATAACTGCTCAGTAATAGGTGTCCGACTTTCCTCAACTTTTGTCCTATGGTTTGGAAAATGTTTTACAAATTTTCATGGTGCATGTCATACTACTTTTTAAAAGTAACTTTTACTATCTTACCAGTATTGTAGCCAATAGTCAGATCCTGAAAATAGCAACTGGACTAGAATATTTGAGGCGAGCAGTATGAGCAATCCAAACAAAGATGCACCAGCAGAAATATATTTCCAATACAGCGATAATCCTATATTCCCGATTGATCTGGCTTCCTCGTGCTGCTGAGGAATTAGAGGGTTACTTTCCCCACTGCTGTCAGACGAACCTGATCGTGATGGTGAAAACGTGCCATAAGCATTCTTTGGCTTTCGGAAAGGTGGAAGGATCGGTCTGGAACTAAAAGCAGAGTTTCCAAGTTTTTTGGTCATTCCAACAAATTAAAATCATCAAGTTTTGTATCATATGAGCTGAACAATCTCACTCTCTGCGCCGGTCATACTGGCGACCGTAGCTTTTCACAATCATTGGTTCATCTTCCCATTCGAATTCTTCTGGTACTACGGCAGTACTTCCCAACGATCCCATTTCCAATAGTCCCATTGAAGCACTTCGGCGGAAATGGGATGACCCACTTTGTTCATGACCCATTCCCTTCATTTTAAAAACCTGAGCTGGATGCCCACTTTGATTGTCTTCTGGTTTTGGTGTGGCAAGTTCGTCCATTTGCAAGGCTTGTGCGAAATTTATTCCAGATTTTATCAACTCTTTGTAACTCCCTCGGGCTTCTATTTTCCCTTTGTTGAGCAATATGATTTCATCCGCCGGTTTCAAGAACTGAAGTTGATGAGTGACCAAAATCTTTGCTTTCTCTTTCAGAAATCCCATGATGCAGTTTTCAAAGATATGTTTAGCCACTTCAGCGTCAACTGTTTTATTACAAATTTTATATGGGTGAAGTGGTTAGATTTGTTTTATCTGCTTTATATTGATCAAAATAAGTAGGAAGTATAATGTATTGTTGTTTTTGATTTTTAAAATTCAAACCTGCACTAAGAGGATCATCAAGAAGATAGATGTCAGCATCAGCATAGACAGCTCTGTAAAACATTATAAATTTTGATGATTCAAGTTAATTAAATTTTAGAAGATAAAATTGCTGCCAATTTATGAACCTTGCTAAATTTATTCTAGCTTTTTGTCCACCAGATAATGATGTGCCTCTGTCACCAACCAGCGTTTGGTCTTGAAAAGGTAGCAAAGTCATGTCTTTGGCTAACGCACATGCTTGAATAACTCGATGATAACGGTCGTATTCGAAATCGCGTCCAAACAAAATATTTTCTCGAACTGAACCACTGAAAATCCATGGCTCTTGGCAGGTATATGCCAATTGACCCTTTATATGCAGCACGCCACTGCAAGAAGGCAGCTCATGTAGCAAAACTTGCAACAGTGAAGTCTGTAATTATAATGATCCTTGTTTAATTCTACTTTCGTTGGACAGTATAGTTGCTACTTAGAGTTCAGTAAAGTTACCTTTCCACTGCCAACAGATCCTACCACGGCTAGCAGCTGCCCTTCCGTTACTTTCAGCGACATATTGTCCAGTGTGTTAGCATCTCCATTTGTTGCCCCAGACCAACGTGCACTAAGGTTTGTCATGATTATTTCACCTCCCGAGTTTATTTTACGATGACCACGCCTGCTTTTCTTATCGGTAAGAGGTTCGATTGACCTAGGTGGCATGTCCCTTTCTTCCATCAACAGAAAGTTCTACACATTGTCATCACGGGAAGGGAAATGTTAGAAACAGCAAACATTTCAAAAGCTTGGAAAATACAAGTCTAAGGTTTACCTCAAGTCTTTTTATAGATACAAGAGATTCGGCAAGTTGGGTAACGGCATTCGGGAAAAATAGTGTCATGATTAGTCGAACATTGTTGTACAGCGATAAGGTCACAAAAACCTTGAAAGGCAGAATATATATAGGTAGTATTACTCTGAAGTCATTGTTGTGACTTGTGACATTAGCATATCATGTTCATTAATGACTTTCATTTCAACGTACTTTCTCGGCACCCAAGTAATTTCCTGTGAGCACATATGTCAATAGTGTGAGGAATATGACCACTTTTGATGAGATGTAGTAACAACTTAGGTTCACTGCTCGGAGCAAAGCAGTTTTTCGAATGTATCTAATTTCATCCCTGTACCAGAAAACTTGCATAAGTAAATGGGTTATACATGCAAATAAAAGTACCAACCAACTACGTGTTTTGCTTTTACAGCACTTACTCTCGTGCTTCGCCAATTAGTTTGGCAAAAGGGATCTCCCAAGCATACATTTTTATAATACGTACAGCGTTGACAATTTCACTCATAATTCGCACACGTCGATCTGTCCTTTCGGCTACTTTCAATCGCAGCTTGCCGAATAACCGTCCCATAAGACCTGTTAACAAGGCAGTGGACATAAATTATCTTGTTGGTTGTCAATAAATGTGTTCTTGAATAAATGTTAGTATAATTACAATAATTTTTGTTAAGCACTTGGCAATGCGTCATTTTGTTATGAATGGGGCAATTTTGTTGTTAAACATCAGCAAACTTACTTTGAAATGGAACAAATGCGATAAGTACCGACACTCCTACTAAACATGGCCAACCTATAAGAAGATCAACTTTTCACATTAACTTCAAAAGTGTCATGATTTGTATTTTTAATCGTTAGTGCATACAAATACGCTCACCGTAGTATCCCCAGAGTATGTAAGTGACTATGCCAAGTTGTATTGGACCAACCCATAAATAATGCAAAAAGGAGACGGAAAGATCAAAGCGGTTGACGTCTGCCCAAAAACAAACATCAATTTGTTAATAATTATTCAAGACTTTGAACATGATTGAAAAGGTAAGATTTCCCTTGACTGTGAATGTACCGTTGGATAGAAGGTTAACTAACTGACCCACATTCGTTTTTCCTATGGCTGCCTGACTGAGTTTCAAGGACTGTGAAGTCAAAGTCAAAGTCGGGATTTAAATCATAATCAAAATATGCCACATTTTATTTTATTACTATATACTAACTTTTCGGTAAATCAGTGAGGAGCACGCAACCCGAATTTTCATTCCACTGTATAGTGTTAAAAAGAAGTATGGATGATGATGGGTAGTGTAAAGTGCTGCAACCAAACGATTATTTAAAAAAGAAATTTTCAAGTAATAATACTTATTCCTTAAAGGTTCGAAAAGTACCCGATGAAAAGAACAAGCCGGCAGCAAACAAATATCCAGAAACGTCTCCATACTCTCCATTGCAGTACCGAATGATCAGACCAAGAAAAATTGGCTGTGCAATTCTATGTGGAAACCGGCAAATTTTTCAAAGTATAGCCTTTTATAATTTGCAATAATGTGATAAGTTATTCATTAAAGCTGGCATACTTTAAAACACATTCTTCAAAAAATGCAATCAATCCAATCGCAGCATATTGCCAAAAGAACACTTTAGATAAGGCTTTCAGCAAACTTGGACTCTTGGGCTTGTCTTTGTTCATTGAATTCCATTTTTCCGCCTTATGAATCTGATCTTTCCATGCTTGAGCTAGTTTATTGCCCAGATTCTCAGATCTAGTCCCACTGGAAAGCCGGTACAAATCTGACAGTTCCAGATCCCGCTTTGAGCCCAATCGAAAAAAATCGATAAGCCAACTAAAAGCATAAATTAATCATGATCTGTTATAATATTATGCTTGCTTGAATGATTTCCTGAAAGAAACGTGATTGGTTTATACCAAAAAAATACTTTCGATAGAAAACTAGCGTTTTCCATCGGCGAAACTGGTAAATCGTCCGGATTCATGGCGAGTTATTTTTTTTCTATTAAAGTTCACTGTTAATAATATAATATGTACATTTCACTACACTGTAAATAATTGTGTGACAAGACATGTCATTTTGCACAAACAGCTACTGTGCAGGCTGCTTTGCAGTTACAATACGACTGATCAGCTCAAATGAAAGTCCACATGTAGTTAATCCAGAAACTAACAAAAATTGCAAATACTCCAGTCAACATTTAAAATGGAATGAATGAAAGATCATAATATATTTTTGTTAGTGTCTGATACTTCGTACTAGTTTCAACCAACAACCTGCGTCACATGAACGCTTTACAACGACTCGGCCCCCTTAAACTCACAAAAAGTTGAGAGCTTAAGATAAACTGTTTTTATTGACGGTATATTAGTCTAGATGATTGTCTATCATGATGGAAAAAGGAAACAAGCCTCCGCGTTCAAGTACTTGTTATGAATAATTTTATGATTATCGATAAGTTTTTATTCCATTTCAACGCATTTTATGTAAAGTAGGAAGGAGCAAACGTTGTCGTTTCTCAGAATTTCCATAATTTTTGATATGCAAACATACCTAGGTATTATATGTATTTCGTTATGTAGTATCTAAACTAAAGGTTATACCAGCTCACCCGGATTATGTGAAAGTAACACAGTGACGTATTTATGCATTTTAAGGATAATGCGCTTTCATAGTCAACAAACTACAAAAGTATTATTCATTTTGAGTTTGACTGATTTCGGACAAACAAAGTATTCCCACTTTTTTGTCAGACGTGGATTTCTCTTTAAATTAGTCTAAATAGATAAAAGCATATATTATTAGACTTGTTTACATGCGTGGTACTTCCAGCTAAATATGTGCTTAATTAAGTAGGTGCTTTTCCTCTCCAAGTTCAATGTATATTTATGCGGCAGTGCTCAGTTCAGTCACGAGCTGTCATCATGGAATGATAACAAAAAATTGAATTCATTGAATGTATTACAGCAAAACGTTTGAGATTTCTTTCATTAACTTCAGTATAGAATATGCATTAACAAATAAATGCCACAAAGTTCACGCGCTTTGAACATAATGCAGTATTTTTTTATTGTATTTGCGTAATTAATTTCCTTATCTTTTACAAGCTGTCAATAAGACAAGAACATCCTTATATATCCAACATCATACCACTCAACCAACACTAGAGAGTATTAACTACGCACAAAATAAACAAAATATATGATTATAAAACAACTACGCTTTGTTTTTACAACCCACAAGACAGTAGCTGAGGGGAAAAGATGAAAGCTCATTAACAACTGCACAGCCCACAATAGAAATGTCATTAAACTTGAATGAAAAATTATTAATGAGATAAAAAATGGTTGTTTACACAAAGTATATTGGCTCCAAATCAGTTTTTTCTCCTAAAGTAGACAATGTTAATCAGTCATAGAATCATGATAATGTTTTCTCGCAATCTCTTTAAGCTGCTGGCTTGCATTTTCACCGACAAATGATACAAGTTGAGATAAATATCCATTTTCCTTTTGTAGAAGCAGATGGGGATGGTCATATTCCTAAGAATAAGATTTAAATGCATATTCAATATTTGAACTTTTAATTCAACTTTTTCAAATTCAAATTCTAACCTTCATGCATCCTTTCTCAAGCAAGAGAATTTTGTCGCAGTCCATCACACTCTGTAATCTGTGGGCAATTGTTATGATGGAGCACTCGCGAAATTTATCCCGAATTGTTGCTTGAATGAATGCATCTGTTCTGTAAAGTTCAAATGAATTGATTTAAATATTTAGAGTTCAGTGACGAAGATGCATAATAATATTTGTACAATAAGTAGTGCATTAACATACTGGGGGTCGACGTTTGCAGTCGCCTCATCCATTACAATAATTTTGTTTTTCCTTAAAATTGCTCGTGCCAAGCAAATTAGTTGCCGTTGACCAATACTAAAATTTGCCCCTCCATCTTCAACTGGAGCGTCCAGAGCACTGATGCCATTTTTTAGTTGTACCTTAAATATTTTATCAATGACAACTTAAATGGAAATGAGTTCACAAGTACAAGCGAAACGAAAATATTATTGCTCCGTTTCCAATGTTTAATGAACATACATCTTCCAAAACCTTCCACACATCGGCATCTTCGTATTGATTGAAAGGATCTAGATTATATCGAATAGACCCGGAAAAAAGTACAGGGTCCTGAGGTATTATTGAAATTTTTGTTCGAACATCATGCAACCCTATTTCAGTGACGTTTATTCCATCGATGAAAATGTCTCCTCTTGGCTCAGTTATCCGAAATAATGCAGCAAGAATGGTACTTTTTCCTGCACCTATATATGTTACATTAAGCAATATATTATAATAAATTATATGACAATTACATTTTTGGAAATACAAACCAATAGAACCAAAATTACCAGTTCGGCCGACAATGCCAATCTTTTCTTTGGATTTTATTTCGAAAGAAAGGTTCTTTAGTACATCCACATCTCCATAGGCTAGCGAAACATTGTCAAATTTAATGCTTCCAGTTGTGGGCCATTCCACTGGAGGTTTTTTATCTATAGAAATGTCAACTTGCTAAGTAAATAGTTTTGGTTAGGATTGTTTATAAACTGAACATACCAGGAGTACTTTCCCATGCTGCCTCAGGTTCTATAACAGTGTACTCAAGTGCCCTAGCCACACAAGTCATGTAGTTTTCTGCTTCCGCTGCTTCACGTAACGCCCATTGTAAGTTTGTGGTTAAAGTAATAGTTGATGTAATCACAAAGCCAATCAAGCCACCCGCGACATCTTAAACATAATGAATGCATCACATGAAACCTTAATAAAATTGCGTTTATTTTATACAAATTTGCTGATTGCCTCATACCTTCAGTTATAATCAAGAAGGTCACCATGATTGCTGTTAAAAATACCGCAGAGGCTGTACCTATCCAGGTTGTAAAGCATCGAATGGCTGCCAGAAATAAAAACCAGGGTGCTGTATGCACGTCCTGAATAAACCAGCATTTTCAATTTTATATCAGTTGATGGGTAGTTAATTTATAAAATGTTATTTCTATGCAGAACTGAATGTAATTTTACAAAACCTGTAATTTGTTGAATTTTCTAATGGCATCGTCTTGAGTTTTTAGTGCTCTGATTGTTGTCATTCCTTGAATTGATGCAGCTAAATGAGACAACAATGGACTTCTCGCTTAAAAGAGCACAAGCAATTAAATTGCAATTATTCATAAATAAAAATAAATACAAAAAAAAACTGAATATTGTAAATTGTTTTTTCTAGTACATATGTTTATGGAATACATACCCTGTGCTTCAATACGTTTCAAATCTCTTGACGTTTTCAGAAATACAAACCGAATTAGCAATACTATCAAAATAATGAAAAAAGATGGTACTGCCAAGAAGTAGTTGGACAATATGACCACAACGACCACCCCACAACAGTAAAGAATGTACTCTACAGAATCATACAAGTCTCCAGGCAGTAATTCATCAATTGACCCAATGTCTTTTGTGAAACGATTCATGATCCGTCCTAATATAATATTTTTTCAATATGTAAAATGTGGCAGATGGCAATAAAACACTTACAGTTGTTCAACAACTAAACAATACCTGAGGGATTATCATCAAAAAATTTGGCTGGGGCTCTTATTAAACTGTTGAACATTCGGTTGTGTAGGTTTACGCTAATTTGCAGAAAGTAACGGAAACAAGTGACGGCACGAGTCAATGCGGTTACTATTACGCACAAAATCAATATTCCATACACAGCCATATACAGCCGATCACCATAATAATAGTCGGGATTTAAAATGTCTAATGGTTTTTCTAAATGGTGTGTTTCGCTATTCTCCACTTGGGCGATTTCTTCTGCATTTGTCCTAAACAACAAACCAGCTCATTCAAAAACATGGGTTCCACTAACGATTAGCTTTGGGTTAGAACTACATTATTCTCACCAAATTGAAAGCCAAAAATCCGTAATTGTAATGATAATCTGTCCCAAGCCATATAGGAGAAATACTGCCGTTAGGCCGAAAATTGAATCTCCTGATCTCAGATATCCCCAATAAGTTTTCAATCCAACCGTTCCCTCATTCAATATTTCCGCTTCTTCATCCTCCAAATCTTCAGTTTCAATTTCTTTATGTGCCATCTATTGTAAAAATGGGGTTTAAAATGTATTCCAAAAGTTGAAAGTAAAAATTTATATTTTTGTTTATATAGGAATATTACTTCTTGTGATATCCTCCTTGCATTTGATATTCTCCTGCCAGCATCCTCATGTTCATTACTTTCTATTAAGCTTATCAAGTCAAGACCAAGTGATTGTATTTCAGAAGGCGAACCTTGTGCAAGAATGGATCCCTAAAAGATGACCAAAAGACTTGTTAACGCTATACGTATTTTGTACTATGTAAAAAGTTTAGGAGAATTTGCTGACATTTTTGAGAACTACGACGTGGTCTGCAAAGTACAGATACTGAAGTTGATGAGTTGCTAATATCCTCAAACGTCCACGCAAATATTTCCTGACACATTTGTCAAAAATATGCCGGGAAACCCGGGAATCCACTGCTGAAAGGGGGTCATCCAATAAAACAATGTCCGCGTCACGGTACAAAGCTCTTGCCAAGTTTATTCTTGCTTTTTGACCTGTAATAATTTTCTTGGTAAATTACAAATGTTATGTTTTGGAGCTTTCAATAAACTATGTACACACCTCCACTCAACGACATTCCCCGTTCTCCAACAATGGTCATCTCCCCATTGGGAAGTTGTTTGAAGTCGTCTTCCAAGGCTGACACCCTTACTACGTCATTGTACAGTTTCTTGTCATACTCTTTTCCGAACAAAATGTTATCTTTCACGGTTCCAGCAAACAACCACGGCTCCTGTGCAGCGTATGTTATACTTCCCGTCACCTTGCACTCTCCAGACAATAGCGGCAGTTCCGCTACTAAAGCATGCAGAAGCGAACTCTGCATAGAATCATTTTACAGTAAATATCGGAGCATCATACTATTAACTTGGCTACCACTATTGGCATCACCCAATACCTTCCCACTCCCAACACCGCCAATTATCATAACTAGCTTATCTCCTTCGACATCCAAGTTGAAATTTGACAGGGCAGAGTAATCATCGTCAGTCCAGCTGCGTTATATTCATTTAAAATAATAATCATTATTAGTGCTTGTGTTTATACGAAATATGAAAATTTACTTTGTACCTTGCACAAGCATTCACAAGGGAAATTTTTGGGCTATAAGCTTCCGTTTGGTCGTTGCCAGAATGAAAACTGGATGAATGGATGGACGCCATTTCTGTATGTTCCTCCATTAGAAGAACTTCCTGAAATCAACAGTGTTTATTTGTAAAACCAAGTTGTCAAAAAATTGTATTAAAATTGGAATTAAAAAAAAGTATTATTTTAACCTGTATTCTTTGAATGGAAACCCAGATCTCTCCTAAACTTGCTATTGCGATTGAAAAGTAATATACCATGTTCTCAATAATAATCTGAAATACTGCCACAGTAAAAAACGCCTTGTCCGCAGTTATGCGATTGCCAATCAAGACATATAGAAGAATTGATAGGAAAGGAGTTAGTTTAATACAAACTGTGTACATGGCCAGGTAAAAACCTTTTAAATACATCTTTTTCCCCAAAGCTTTCACTTCCGTTCTAGCAGATAAAGATTTATTAAAATCTCATAATATGTGTAGATATTAGTATACGGGTAAGGATGCTTGATTCCTTAAGTTTACTCACCTTCTTATCCTGTTGACAAGCTGTGCAAATGGGTTCTCCCACGCCATCATTTTTATAACTAGATATACATGTAAACGTTTCTATTTATCTAATGGATCGGCATGAATTTTTATGCTTTAAATTCATGATTGCTACCTTTGATTGCAAGAATGGTTTCGTTCATAATTCGACTTCTTTCATCGGTTTGTTTGGCAATATTCTCCCGAAATTTGGCTGTCCAGGTGCCGTTTAGTACTGTATCATGCACATAAAGCTCTTTATACTATTGTGGATAATAATTTGTTGACTGAAATTATGAAATGAAGCATCCGAACCGAACCTTGCAAGGGCATAATCAATAATATCATGGCCGCTCCCCCAAGTGTGCCTGTACCAATTTCCATCCAGAGAAAGTATATGAACAGGAGTGACTGAATTGGTGCTAATACAGTGTAAGCCAAGAAAATGAATCCCAAATCGAAGCGACCCAAATCATTCGTCATTAAATTCATAACTTTTCCTGTGGTGACGTTCTTCCTTGCAAATGGGCTCAACTTCATTACCTAATGAGTTATCAATATTGTCCAGGCTAGACTATGATGTATCATTAATTATCATTAAAAAAATTGCAACAGATACCTTTTGATAAAGAATAGATGAACACGCTACACGACAAGTCAACCCGGTTCGTAACATCAGAAACACACAATGCTCCATCACAAAGTTATGGAAAAATGTACATGCGCAGACCGCAATCCCATAAATGATTTGATCTTGTCTAGAGATGTCCGACTTTGCCCCAAACGATTTTACCAGTAGTCGTAAAGTAATTGGCTGAACTATTCTAAATTATGAAATATGAGCTTAATTAGTTAAAAGTTTTGCTAACGCTGAAAAATAAAATCTGTGACATTAAAACGATATGGTATTTACCGAATTACAAGTTCATCAAAGCCTAGAATGGTAAAGTACAAAATTAGGTTTCGTTTGCATAGTCGCAAGAGAACTCGATATAGTTTCGGTTCCTTTCCTTTTGCATGAGTTTCCTTCTCTTCTTTCTGCCATTCCCTATTTATTTTGTGTCATAGGATATTCAAAACATATTTATATAAGAAAACTTTTAATTTAAAGGTTATTATAGTTTACTTACGCGGAAAATTTCTCTGAGAGGCCCTCCGATTCATAAATGTCTGGGGTGGGATACAGATCGTTTGGTTCGAGATCTTTCTTTGTTCCTTTATGAAATATTGGCCAAATCCATGTAAACAGAAGCAGTGACAACGGATTTGCTTTACTCCATGGATTGGCACGTGCTTCATGTTTATAATTTTTATTTTTCATCCCCAGTCTTTTGCTTTGCTGATTTTCTTTAAAGCAATGTGACAGGATCGAACGCTTTGGTATGAATGCTTACAAACTACTAAATCCCTTTGAAATAGTTCGGATGAAATATTCATGGATTCTATGGCTGTACATGTGATTTATGTGATATCGTGGAAAAATTCGTAGTTTCGATTATCCGCTGATAATAATATGCTGCAGAAGATAAAATCACAAGTTTGATAAACACTAAGGCGCAATTATCACAGACAGCATTAATGAGAGTTCAATGAAATCGATGTTAAAGTTTAAGTACTTCATGGTCCATGAATACAATAACTTGATCAACTTATTACGGTGACGTCAAGGTCGATTTGAATGATTTTGGGTACTAGTGGTTGCAATGAAATTGTTAACGTTAATATTTGCATCAAGACATCATTAATGTAATTGGTTGTTCTATTTCTACATCCTTGCTATCTGGTATGTTTGAATTTTTTGGATGCAGATCAAGTAGCTCATTCCAGAAAAAGCTGCAAACGATGAAATTCTAATGAATTAATCATGCTTAAAGAAGTAGGTTTTTAAGTACAAAAAAATATTGAAATAAAATAGTAATTGGAGAATATTTTGCTTTTTATATTTTTATGTGGAAATAATGGAATTGGAAAGTGTTATCTCATCAAAGGGAAAACGTACAGTGTAGTGTAGGGTGTTCACATTATATAAGATAAAGAACTGAAAAGTAATAGTATTGCTCTTTTTTATTATGTGTGGTGCTCTTATTTATTGGTTGATCAGTATTCATTAGATTGGATGTATTCATTGACATCGTATTTTATGATAACATAACACTCCATCATAGTCCTAATGGCATTATTCATGTAAACTAAAACAACTGACCTAGCTGTTGCATATTTTGGTTTCAATTCTATCTTTAAACTCACCTGTCGTTGTTCAGCAGGCGTATGTTTTCTAAAAAGCTGTAAGTAGATAGTAGATATTAAAACATGGCGTCTCGAAGTATGTTTCTCAATTAATTAATCATTGAAGTGAATCAATCTTTATTTACTTTACTTAAATTACACATAAGATTTGGCGTATTTGCTTGATTTTTTCAGCAAAGATGCAGCAAAGATGTAGGAGCGGAAACAACTTGTGAAGGAAGCATTTTATTACTGTTAATCAAAAATTCGTAAGTTAAATTCTTTTTTGAAACATTCGACATCTGGTGGATTAAAGAGATGCAATTTATAAATTAAATAGAACAAAGGCAATGTAACGACTTTTATAGATTTATAGATTAGCATTCGATTTTGTCTTTGACCTCTTTTTTACGTTTTAATTTACAAGCAAAGTACAAGTAAATGGTGTTATTTCTTGCATGTATGACTTTTTTCGTTAAAGCAAATATAGTATCTCTAGTAAAGGATCGTCCATATAATTTATGGAAATATGAACTTTATGAAATCCTATCAACTTTAGTTTTGGTTTGTTGATCTGTTAAAAGTCGGTCAGCAATAAAATCCTTTTCAAAAAACACAGCTTGAAGAACAGTTTCCATAATATTTATTATTATCGTAACAAAAAGAAAGGTTGCAATCGCATGTACGTTCGTATTGAATTGGTAGTTATCATCAATAACGTAGACTAAATTAATTTGCAAGGGCGTCGGGCGATGTATGCAAAATTTCATAAGATTTTAATTGAGGTGTCAGAATACGATGCTCCTTTACTTTAATAAACTAAGTGAGTCAGTGAGTCCAGAGATGGTGTGGTATATATAGCTAAGATGCATGATTATTTTTAAAAGTCACATTAAACTGTTTATTGCTGATGCGTATTGCTTTATTCAAATTAGTTGTTGATTTGTTTTGAATCAAATAAAAAAATTAAAGTCAAAAGTGCCAGTTATGTGTACATACAACATAAATCCTAGATTATTCTAGAGTCTTTTTATGCGTAGAGTCATAATGACGTTTCGCCAATATCCTCAAATGGGAGCTTCCACTTTCACCGGTATGACTAACCAACACCGATAATGAGCTCGTAGGCTGCTGTAGTAGTAAATGTGGATGATCATATTCCTGGTAAACAATTATTGTAAAACATGTTTTTATAAATTAAATTCTGAAATATATTGCCTGGTTAAATTATATCTGTCATATGCTTTTGTTCCCCATAAACTTACCTGTATGCAACCGTTGTCTAAAACTAAAATTTTGTCACAATCCATAACGCTGTGAAGCCTATGTGCAATGATAATAATTGTACACTGGGAAAATTTATTGCGAACCGTTGATTGAATTAAACTGTCGGTTCTGCAAGCCAAAAGACAATCTTTATGTAACCTATTGTTAAACGCATATATTATTTTACGTCAAAGTGTATTAGTGTATTGTACCTAGGATCAACATTAGCTGTTGCTTCATCCATCACTATGATTTTATTTTTCCTTAAAATAGCCCTTGCAAGGCAAATTAATTGCCGCTGACCCACACTATAATTACTTCCCCCATCGTTGACTCTAGCGTCTAAATGCCCAACTGCCTCATGCAATTGCACCTGTAAAAAGTATACTTTCATTTTGGAAGCAGTCCTAGTAAAATCAGTAGAGATATACTTATTTATTAATAATTGTATAATGTTATACATCCTTACTTCTTTAATGACATCCCAAAGTTCTGTGTCATTAAACTGATTAAATGGATCCAAATTGTATCGTATCGTTCCAGAAAACAGTACTGGATCCTGCGGAATGATGGAAATATTTGTTCTCAAATCGTGAAGCCCCACATCATTAATACGGATTCCATCAATGATGATATTTCCCCGAGGCTCCGTCGTTCGGAATAAAGCTGCTATAACTGAGCTTTTCCCAGCTCCCGTTCGTCCAACGATTCCGACTTTCTCTTTAGGAAATATCTCAAAGTTTAGGTTTCTTAATACGTCCTTGTCACCATAAGCGAGGAAGACATTAGAGAAAGTAATCTTGCCATCAGTGGGCCAGTCGGTGGAAGGCTTTAGTGCTAAAACACACGTTTGCATCCGTTTTCACTTAGCAAACTACGAGTTTCATGTTAGAAAATCAATACCACCATGAGGTAGCTTCATACCTGTTTCCCAAGGCGCTTCCGGTTCTAGATATATAATATATATATATATATATAATAATGATGATCATATGCGAATACACATTGCTGCAAATCATTTTCATTCTGCCATTTCTAAACTTTGATAAAAAAAATACCTAGCGCTGTATATTCCATGGCTCGTTCGAAGGAAGTCATAAAATTTTCCGTTTCTGCCGTCTGCCTCATTGCCCACTGCAAGTTTACGGTTAATGTCAGCGTTGAAACAATAACAAGGCCAACTATTCCTCCTGACGTTTCTGTACAAACAGCAAAGCCCTTGTTTTGTGTAAATATGTCCGGTTGTAGTGCAAAATTCCTATCATGCATATCAACTAACCTTCCACAAATAGCAAAAAAGTAAAAGTAATCACAGTAAGGAAAGTTGCGGAAAGTGTTTCAATCCAAATAGCGAATCCCCGAGTCGTAGCAATGAAAACAAACCAAGGCGATGAGTGTATATCCTGTCAAAAAGTAATGACTTCCTGTTCTTAAAAACCTAAAGCGACTCACAGTCAGGTTGCATGTGAAAAAATGCTTGCTACCTGAAACTCGTCGAATGCTTTCACGGACCTCTCCTCTGACTTCAAAGCTCGAACAGTTGTGAGACCTTGCATAGTTGCGGCAAGATGCGTAAAAACTGGACTCTTTGCTAGATACCAACAATGAAAGGTTTATAGCAATTGCTTTTGTATTGCTAAAGAATTAAGATGTTTAGCTTACCAACAGATTCTAAACGTTTTACGTCTCTTGAGGTCTTGACGTAAATCGACCGAAGTACCCAAAGAGTAGTGAAAATCACTGCAGCTGGTATGGATAAGTAATAATTTGATAGGATGATAACAATAATAACGCCAAATGCTTGAAGCATATACTCGACTGCATCATATAAAGCTGGAGGTAAAAGTTCATCTGTAATAACGAAATAAAGAATGTCATAATCAAGGTCTCCTGCAAAAGAGACCTTGTTCATAATATCAACTCATTCATCTGATGATATTTCTCTCCTACCTATGGTACCAACATCTTTGGTGAATCTGTTCATTATGCGACCTATGTAAGAGAGCGAAAAGAATTTATTATAGACGATATGGATTAATGTGAGATTAATAGATTTTCAATGAATTACCTGAAGGATTATCGTCAAAAAATTTGATTGGTGCTCTGACGATGCTTTGGAACATTTTATCGTGCAAGTTGATTCCGATTTGAAGTGAATACCAGAAGAATACAATGGCTCGTACAAGCGTGGATATTATTACAGCCAGCACAATTGCAGAATAAATACTTAGGTACGTCTTTTCTCCTCGGTAGTTGTACGGATTCAGTAAAACCAGCGATGTTGATGTAAAATATGATGAGTCAGATGGAAACTCGGAAGTTTCATTATTATTATGGTTTTCTTCCGATGTTGTCCTAAAGAAATATGAAAGAAAAAAGAAAGAAAGATACGGTCTCCATCATTCAGTGCATTGTTGGGTCTTGTTTTGCTCTAAAATAAGTCAATGCTCAACTTACCAATGAGACAACCAATAATCATTGGCTGTAACAATTATTTGCGCTACGAAAAACGAGACTACAACAATAAGAAATCCAACAAAGCTATCTCCAGACCGAGCATAAGTCCAATAGGTTTTTGAGGACACTGAACCTTCAACAATCTTTTCAAAGTTATCTTCTGGGGTATCATTCTCGCTGAAACGCTCGACTACCACCTAAAACCCCGAAACATATTTATAATTTTGAACAGATCATTCGGATTCGGATGAGATATTTAGTAATATAATTTAATTCTTGAAACCTCAACGTCAATTTTTCCAACGCTGACTTTTCGTGACCCTTCGTTTTCACTTTCGTTTCCTTCCATCAAGCTTACAAAATCGATCCCTTGCTCGAGCAAGGCAGTATAGGTACCTTGAGCAACAACTTCTCCCTATCAAAGAAAAGCAAATCGTTTTTTAGGAACAACATTTATCCTTGAATTTAATATTATATAATCATAATTTGCTTTCTGAACTTACGGAGCTTAAAATTACGATATGATCTGCTTGGGGCAAGTATTGAAGTTGATGGCTCACCAGAATTCTCAGTTTGCCTTTTAAATAATTCTTTATGCATTTCTCAAATATATGAGTACTAACTCTGGCATCAACGGCACTCAAGGGATCATCCATAAGCACAATGCTAGCATTTCTATACAATGCCCTGGCAAGATTTATTCTTGCTCTCTGGCCTCCACTTAAAGATACGCCTCTTTCCCCAACCATTGTCATATCACCATTAGGTAACTGGTCCATATCGTCTTGCAGGCAGCAGACGTGAAATATCTCATGATATCGCTGTTTATCAAAATCCATTCCAAATAAAACATTTTCCCTGACAGTCCCGGCAAACAGCCAAGCTTCTTGGCCTGCATAAGTCAACTCCCCATTTATCTCTAATTTCCCTGATGAAAGTTGCAGCTCATCAATCAGTGCGTGCAAGAGGGAGCTTTTACCACTCCCAACGGCACCAATGACCATGACCAGAGAATCTCCATGCACTTCCAAGTTGATATTCTTTAAAGTTGGTACATTTTCCCAACTTGAAATATAAAGAGAAATTTTCTTAGAGAATATTAACGTTTCAACAGATAAACGATAATGCAAATCATTTTCATTCTGCCATTTCTAAACTTTGATAAAAAATACCTGGCGCATGCAGATTCTAGATATACTCGCGGTGTATTTGTTCTGCTCACATTATTACACTCTGGAGATAATATCGGCAATGCTTTCGGCTTTCTGTCTTCAAGCATCAGGAATTGCTGCACAAAATTACATTTTGTTATAATGTACCTTTGCAGATATTGTTCAATCAATCGTCTAAAATTTAGAGTCGAGTTTCTTCTGAAACTGAATACTTACTTGCATTCTATTAAGTGATGTCCACACCTCCCCTCCGCTCCCAACGGCGGATGAAAAGTAAAAGACCATACTTTCGATGATATTTTGAAATACGGCAACCGTAAAAAATGCTTTGTCAGCGGATATTTGACTTCCTAGTACTACATACATCATTATGGATAAATAGGGTGTAAGTTTATTACAGAAAGTGTACATTGACAAGAAAAAGGCACGAAGATAGCCCCGCTTTCCAAGAGCTAAGACCTCTCTCCTACAAGTACAAATGAAAATAATTACATGATTTACCAACGGCACATTTGCCACTGTGACTTTATTTTTTTACCTTCGTATTTTATCTATAAGATGAGAAAAGGGTATTTCCCAAGCCATCATTTTTATCACACCTAAAGATTATTAAAAATTTCATGTAATATTTATCATACAAGATGCTAAGGTGTTCAAGTTCTATAATGACTCATCAGGAAACACTTACGGATGGCAAGAACAACTTCATTCATAACTCTGCTTCTTTCATCAGTCTCTCTTGCAATTTTATCACGAAATTTTGCAGTCAAGTGACCATTCACAACTAAAAGTTTCATGTAACACAAGAAATGTTTCAGATGAAAAACTGAATTCTTGTAAATACATACTAAATGCTGTTTGTACTGTAGATACCTTGTAGAGGCATGATAAGAAAGACGAATCCAATTCCTCCTAGCATGGCAAGGCCAATCTCATCATAGAGAAAGTAGATATAAACTAGAGTTTGCAGTGGAGCAATTACTAGGTAAGGTATAAATATAAGTCCATAGTCGAAACGTGTGCAATCATTTGACATTAGATTCATCAAGTGTCCAACATCCTTGCTTGCACAATGAGTTAGTGTCATAGTCTTCCGGAAAAGTAATGCAGAGCAAGCAACACGTGCCGACTGGCCAGTGCGAAACATGAGAAATACGCAATGATGAATGACTATATTGTGGAAGAAAGCGGAGAAGCAAACTATGGCTGCACAAATGATTTGTTGCTTCTGAGAAATGTCGGAATGTTTATCAAAGGATTTCACCAACAGTCTTAATGATATGGACTGGATAACTCTGAAATTAGAGCAAATCCATGTTTCGGAACAGACAAAATAGTAAAATTGTTTAATTTTTTTCAATTTTTTTTTTTCAATATTTTTTTTTGGGATTGCAGCAAACCTTAATACGATTTCGTCGAACCCTACAACTAAGCAGTAGTACAAAAAATTCATTCCAAATTGCTTAAACAAGGCACGGTGAAGCATCCTGGCAGATCCATTGCCTCCATTTCTCTTCTTTTCATCTTCCCACAGCCTACCAATATTTCGGATAATGCATGCATGTGTAAACAAGAATAAGTAATTCCTGCTTCATCCTATTACGTTATTACCTTGAAAGCTGACTTGCTAGAAAGTCAGACTCGTGAGCTTTGGGGGTCTCGTAAAGATCATCCAATTCCAGATCTTTGCGTAATCCTTTCTTGAATATAGGCCATACCCACGCAAAAGTGAGAAGAGAGAACAGATTTGCTGTCTCCCACGGATTTTTACTCTTCTTTGTGTCGGAAGTATCCATTGAGGGATTGGAATTTCTCACCAACTTTCAGCATTTACCCTATAAACTGACACTTGGATGTACTGGAACAGGTTATTTTGCGACGAAGGAAGAAGAGGATAAAATGCTTACGTATATGTAATAAAAACTAAGTTTTCATCATGCGTGGGTGAATACATAACCCACTTTTTGGTACTTATAACAGTTTTGTAAATTTGAGATTTTGAAGTTGTCGCTATTTTAAACACTACTTTGGTGGTAAGTACCATGTCGAAGTCCATGCTTATTCGCTCAATGAAATGACCGATCAAAGCACACTCTCACTACACAACTACAAGCACAATTAAACTCTACCTTACCTGAAGATCATTCTTTTTATCGGTTATGACACCTTGAACAATTCAATTACCAAATCTTGTTACAATATAGTAAGTACTATTATTATGCGAAACAATCTTTGAGCGTGGTGATGTGATGACAAGATATGTGTGATAAGCATAGCTGTGTGTAAAGTCAAAAGCTCCAACTGTAAATCCCCATTGTGCTCATGGACGATTATATAAATATCACAGAGAATAATAGAATGGCCCAACAATGTCTTTTAAAACAATGACAATTTGGACCTTGTGAATTTAATTGGTATATAGAATGACATCTATCTATTGAAATATTTTGAAAATTTGTTTTTGTAAAAATGACAAATTCGAAAATAAGAATCTTTTGAAGAAAAGAGAATAGAAAAATGGTTTTTCATAAAGCACTCGAAGCCTGGCATCAGCGATATCTTCGGCAACAGGAGCAATTCAATGACGTACATGTAGCACTTGATCACCCATGAAGCACGTTCCGTCGGTGCAACGAAGAATACTAATATTATTGCATTACGAAGCAGCTGCACCTTTCCTCTGTAAAACTTTCTTTATTCTCTTAAAATCTCTTTTTGTTTAGGAAGCACACTCAGGCTTCATAACACATGTATTGTATTTTGCACTATAAAACAATTGCACTAATTGTCACAAATTAGATTGCACCATTTAGCATGAAAATTATTGGCAATTTCCTACCAAAATATGTAAAAATAATTTCAAAACCTAGTTTTTAAAGTTTTCTAATAGTCTTTGACTTGTACACAGAAGAGGTAATAGAGTACACAATGGATCAAGAACTAGCAAGCAAAGAGAAATGACCATGCAAACTACCGAGTATTCAGCTTCAGTGAGGGCTCTCTTACAAATCCGGTCCCGGGTCTACCACTTTGTGAAATGATGTAATATAATAACATGTTTGGAACGATGTTGCAAGGAAAGTAAAGCACATGTGTACTTTCACAGAAAAATTCGCAATGCAGTAGAAATTTGTGCTCGCAGCAACCAGGAAAAGCCTAATGAAAGTATGGTGGTGCAACCAGTTTTCTTTCCTTGACACAGAGTCAGTGCAAATACTCATGTCCGTGGCATGGTTTCCCATGTAAAATGCAATAATACTTCCAGTAAAAAAGCTTCCATTTACAATATGTACATACTTGATTATTTTATCGTATTTAACAAAAACACAATAATATATAAAAGGTTTTATCACTCCAGGAGTAATTTTTTCTAGAATAATTTTACCTTGCATGCTGATCACAATCCTTGTTTGTGAGAGACGGCATGTTGTTGCTTATGTCTACTTTTCATGCATTTTCATTTTTAGGAGTTGACATTAATGAAAAACTATTATTCACAACGGAATTACATTGTGTCTCTAGATAGGCTACCTACAGCCATCGTTCCATGGTTTATGACTTTCCACCAATGTCCATGCTGGTTGAAACTTTGTAGCAATAAAGTACAAATATATGACTTTTTACCGCAATAGCAAAAATAGAATTTTATTTTTTTGTGAAAGACGATATTATATTATTACAAAGTTTATACATGAAATATGGGCAAGTCAACCTAAGAATCTAAGCACAATCAAATACGAGGCAATAACCTATATAATTTTTATGGAATTTTCCAAGAAGGCAATTTTAAAAATAAGCTTAATTTAATTTGCGTTTGCTCACACTTTAAACAGCAACTAAAATGTAATATTCTGTGAATGTAATATTGTGATTGTGAATAAGCTTTATGAAACTGAAAATATTCCACTGACTATCACTATGTCACTATTGCAGATATCGACTCGTTTTATAGACTAAGTTTCTAACAAGTTATGCACTTGTTCTTGACAAGAACTTATTGTTTCTCACTTTGTTCTTCCCAGTTATTATTATACCTAGGTATATGGTTTGTAGTTATTATATTCTTTGTGCATTCTTGTGTCTACGATGAACATTTCATGTCTACACTCGCAATTGCAACATCATCAAATATTTTATTTTTGAGTTTCAAATGAAAAATGTGGCTTGCACTGCATAAAATTATTATAGCACATATTATTTTTTATTTCAAATGTCACATCCGAAGAGCATTTTTGTAGTAGATTCGATATACTAAGCTACAAGAGTAACAAGAGTATAATTTTATATGTATAGAGTTGATACTGGTACATCCTGGTGATGGAAGATGTGTAATGTGTAATTATAAAATCATTAAGCTATCTCGATGAATTCGCAGTGCATACAAATATTGTAATGGATTTTTAGGTTTCGGACAGTCACCGCGTAGTCTAAACGATGTACGACTAAGTTTGGGAAATGTTTCTGGGTAGCAATATGCCTGATCCGATGATACTGTATACCACTTTCTCCAAAAGTCAAGGCTTGTATCGCGCTGCAAGAGCATTGTCAGTACGACAACAAACAGATAATATAGACAGTATAGAGCTAATAAAAACATAAAAACAATAAATAACGTTCGTGGAACTGGAGGGATTCTGGCTTTGTACACGTTCAACCTAATAAATCCTTCCCATCCACCACCTTCCCTTCTTATCCACTCTCCCATTGCTTGTTCAACTATTATTCCAAACGTTTCCACAATTTCTGCCACTCCATCAGGATAACCTTCGTCAACAGAGTCGACGGCTAATGCACCACATAGACCAAGCAAGGCAACGAATTTCCCCCAGCTCATTTTGATTTCCCCGTATTGATCCTCAATGGTTGACTTTGCTAATGAGACTAACATGTGAGAAGGCTTCATTTCTGAAGGAATCCGTATTCTAACCTGAAAATTAAGAGGACAGGAAAAATTATAATATTTTTGCATAAAATCCCATCCATCTGCACCAATTCCCACAGGTTTGAAATTTAATTACATTTTTGATAACGGATGTGTAAACTTCAGGATATTTATCTCTCATTTCATTGACTACATATTGGAAATGCGGATATACGTAGTCGGCATCAGGTTTGGATAGAAGCTCTACTGCAGATCGCAGTCTTGGAGCTACCCGATGAATTTTGTTTAGCAAATTCTTTTCTTTCAGACGATCAATTATATGTCTTGCAGCGATGCTCCTCGCCTATGAAGGAAAAAATGCATGATAAAATTTAAAAGACATAACGATACAGAAGGTCTAAAAATCATAACAAGAACATACTACTAGTGCCGACATACCTCGTCTCCGATTTTTCTGCAGACTGCGGTGGGACCTTCCAATATTTCCTGCGCTTGTTGCCAGCTCTCATGGTCATAGTAAAGTTGTAGAATTTTTGCTACCGGTGTACTCCACTCTTCATCCTCCTCTCTCATGATTCGTCGGGTTTGTTGTGACAGCGGACGAGCCCAAGATGGCCTTCTTTGCCTTTGAGGCTGTGGAACTTCTAATAAATTGGGGGCCGACCCCGCTCTATCCGGCTCTGCCATGTTATCATTAAAAGTCATTTTGCTCAACGTTCGAATTTTTAAGTTTTATGTAGCGGTCTAAATGGTCATTAATATTCAGGGCACTTAAATAAATTATTTAATTATGTTATGCTTTAAGCCTGTAGTGAGTTCAGTCTGCAGTCGAATTGCATTATTATGCAGTGCGTGGCAGCATGCAGCAGTCATGCAGTTTTTCTGCAAAAAATAGACACAAAACACAGCATTCTTTTACTTTGTTAGTTTGCATGAATGAAGTACAATTATGTCAAGAAGGAGACCGTCAAAACAATGTCGGAAAAGGACAGTCAGAGAAAATTACATGAAAGTGCAAAGAACTTTACATTTTCGTTGTAGCAGCAGCGGTGCACTGATGACTGTAATTGCGTTTTAAAAAGCCAGTGTAAAAACACATTAATGTCCACATATTTTCCGACGTTGGTCACCTTCCTTCATATTTGATTTTTTGATTTGGTTAATACTTAATAATTAGCAAAACTTTACCAAGAAGAGCAGCAAATGTAGCCGTTGTGATTTCCATTTTTATATACAAAACCGTCCAAAAAGTCGAGAATTTTTAATTGCTCCAATTTCACCCAGTCTTATAGTATAGTAATTAGTGGTGTAATGTGCAAATTTCTAGTAAAGTGCAAGGTGCAGTTGGCAATATTTTTGTTTTTGATAAATAAATAAATAAATTAGAAGCTTGTGCATGTTCTTATTATGTACAAGTGTAAAATACTCTGGAAAAAATGATTATAGTGAAACCACCAAAAAGCATATCATGTAAAGAGACCCAAAACTGTATAAACTGTGTACCATAAAGTTGGGGGAAATTATCGGATGAAAAACTAGCTAATACACATACTACAATGTATGTTTTGGTGTGTCGTCCTGTGTAAACTCAGCTAATAATGATTAATGACTCGGGCACAGTGTTTAAACACGAATCAATCCAGTGCACTGTTCGATACGTCGTTCCACTAAAGATTTTGTTACATATTTCAAATACAAGATAATAAATAAAAATATTAGATTATTACATCCTTATTATTCTACAGCACATTCTAACATGTGCATCTGGATGCACACACAGAAATGTGTTGTTGGGTACCGTGATCACGGTTGTTGGACCATCATCATCATCATATTTTTGTAATCATTTAGTGTGTGCGTATCTCTTTCCTCTTCAAGTAAATCTGAATTTGAGGCAGACTACGGAATCACTTGGAGGACCACTTTGCATGCATACTACAATACAAACATTTTTTCACAGAGAGCTATTCTTCTGATAGTATTCGGTTTAGATTCAGATCACAATGCTGAGCAGCTTTCTATGTGGCAAACTTTAACAAACAAAACTTGTTTCCATTCATTCACATGAACTAGCACATTTTACTAACGAGAATTCCACTAGCCAACATGAATATAACAATATAATATTATCTGGCTTTAGTTATTTCTCAAGGCTGTTTGCTTTACGAATTCTCATATGAATTTCACACAAACAATCCTGTCCAGCAACGTATTTTCATGCATATAGTAGTACACTAGATGCAATTTTTAGCCAATTTTTCCTCTTGGTCTTGCTGAGATTCTTTATGCTTGTTTGGCTTTATCCAAAACTTGCTTCGAGCTGCTTGTGCAAATGAATATGACAATATGAGGTTCCCCACCTGAAGCATCTGATTTCGCTTGCCATAAGCTGACAACCATAAAGAAATCTGTTTGCATGCAAAAGGCGGAAAGTGGGGACTGCTTTCTCGCAACATGATAAAAAATGTATGGCATGCCATGTGCTACGATTGTCTTGTTCTTCTGATGTGTCAAATATTTTGAAATGTCCCTAGGTTATTTCGTACAGGGGAGTTAATCTAAATACATTTTAAAACGCGATTATGTAGTTTGCTACATTACTAGGTTTTTATTGATTGTGTGCCGGTAACAATACCGTCAAAATGAAGCTGGACAACGGAGACAGCTTTCACCTGCATCATCATCTAGAAGCGGTGAAAGTAGAGCTGGTTGAGGGATTGCAGCAGTTTGCAAAGTTTATGCAGCAAACGCCGCTGATTGATGTTGCAAAAAGTTGTTCTCTTTCTTGGAACAATAATGGCAGTGAAAAGAAACTTGGCAATGCACCTTTGGATTTGTTTCAGTGTCAAGTAGAGTACATTCGCAATTTCCTTCTTGTGACCAAGATTTTCCCCGCAAATGTTAGAAGGGAGATGGGATGGAAGGTGTTGCGTGATTGTGACAACTTGTGGAAGCATGTTCTCGACTTGGCAATCAAATCAAGTTTGCAAGGGAAAGAGGATGACAGCAGCAGCGAAAAGGATGCACCCTCTCTTTCGCAAGTAGTTTCGTTGCTAATTTTGCCAACAGGTCAGCTCATTCTTGAATGCTTGGAAATGAACACGGGCTTGCTTGGTTCAAATGAAACTGAGCTAGTGGCGACATTCGTAAAGCATGCAATGAGCATGTTTGGAGAATCAGTGAAATTTCTGACAAGTCCACCCGGAACAGGGTTGGAAAAACCAGATTTCCTGCGAATAATGGGACTATGTGATAAACTCTGGAAGTTTGCAGAGCACGTTAAAAGATTGTCAGCTTGCAAGGAAATGCTAGCTGAAAGTAGCAAGTTGATGAATACGCAAATTGAAGCTGTTGAAGAAATTCTTGACAAGCAGATGCTGACCTTATTGTCTTCCGGAAATGGAAAAAGTTTCGTCAAGTTTTGGTGTGAGCTTTTGAATACTGGAAAACAGTCCAGAATATGTAAAGGCTTAAAGCAAATCTCGTCCTTTTCAACTACTTTTCCGGAAGTTTATATGATGTTTACTTCGTACCTTCATGATGACTGGTTCTGGAAGACAGACACGGGAAAGCTGCTAACGCCGGTGATAATCCGTGGAATTTTGCAGGACATGAGTAGTGACAAAATTGAAACAAGGAAACGTGCTGCATTTGTCTTGAAATTGCTTGTTACTCAGTACTCGCAAAACATGCCTATTTTTGACCCAAGCATTCCAGAAACTGCTTTAATTTCACTGAATGAAATGGAATCTGAAGAATACGTCAAGTTTTGGGATTCTTTTTTCGATTTGCATGACATTTTGAACGAAACTCAACTGCATATTGTGCAACCAGTTTTGCATAAACTTCAGATTTTTCAAGAGCATTGTTCGAATGATTGTGTTCTTGTATGGCTACCAGTCATTCTGAAAAAGATGATCAATCATGATAATCGTACTGTTGTCAAACAAGGCTTTGAGCAGTTTCTTTTAACTGGGGAATATCTTAAAAATCAAGAGGACTTTGCGGTATACCGTTCGCTTGCCCGAGATTTCTTGGAAAAATATATTATGCCCTTAATCAGGGATCACATTGGATGGATTCTGAGTGATCCACAAGAATTCTTTACAAATATTCCCAGATTTGGAAAGTTCCTACTACGACTACAAACCTGTCAAAACTTTCCAGAATTCAAGGCAGGACAAAGTATTTTAACCTTCCTAACTTCTTCAGGGAAATGCATGGGTCCTCACACCATACTTTTCTTGGTGGCAGCGTTTGATGAAATACTCTGTGATGAAAGTTCCTGCCAAAAAGGAATGAATGACAACTGCAGCATGGTTATTTCTGAAATTGACAATGTAGATAATTTAAAGTTGCTAATGAATCAGCTTGCTCTTTTGGTGTCTAACAATTTGACCACAGTCGGCAAATATTTCAGAGAACTTTTGGAACATCGTTGCATCAGTATTGTATCTAAAGTTATGCCATTTATCAAACAACTACCTAAACTGTCATTAGATTCCTTTGTCTTTACAAAACTTGTCACTTTCTTTGGTTCAATCTCTGGAAAAGTTTTTTATCACGAAGCAGCTCAGGCAAAAATACGGTTTATTGTAACAGCACTTAACGATAAGCATGTAGATTTACTAAATCAGCTCACAGGAGGCGGATCCAGTATGTATGACTTTGTCAAACTTGGCCTAAGTTATACTTCAACGATTGGCTTGCTAAGATTTATGGCAACCTCCTTAGCAATCAGCAACAAGCAAACGTCCGATAATATCCAGAAAACCGTTGAAGCCTTTACATTAGCTAATAGTTATGAAATTTTACCCGGCAGTGTACAAGGTCTACGCGAGTTTTATCAAAGGGCTGCATGCAAAGATTCGGGAAACAAATCCTTAGAAATTTTGAAGGAACTCTGTGAAAAGCTTCAGAGAATTGATGACCAGTGTTCTACGGAAACTTTCATGAGCTGTGCCCAACGAATTGAAGTACTAAGCGTCATGTCTCCAGAAACCTGGAGTGCAGTGCCGCTTCCAAAGCTGGAATCTAGTTCTTCTATAAAAATGTTCCTGCTTCAAAAATTGTACGTTTTGAGACGTACAAATGAATATTCAACGAACATACTGAAAGATTTGACAGTAACAAGCGGTTTTGAAAGTGTAGCAGCAATCGATTCTATCAACGAAGCATATTTTGCAGTAACAGAAAGGAATCTACATGCAGAATATCACCAAATCAAATTCAAGTTATACGCTAGCATTTTTGAAAGTTGCATAAAATCAAATTCAGTCGTTGACACCGAAGACATTAAGAATGTACTAAGCATTATCGTGGATGAAATAGAGAAATGTGATTCAAAGGGCGTGGCCGCTGGATTGTTGTTGACCAAATCAGTTACAAGATTCTTGGATTCTCTTGATGATCGGTATGATGAAGAAGCTACTCTTTGACAAATGTCAGAAAATAATCTAACTGTAAGTAATATGATGTATTTTCAAATTTCATGATTTGTAGGGATTTAATAACAATTTCGCATTTGCTTGATGAAATTGCGTCCGTGGGATGGAGCTTGGTTTTCGAACTTAGAAAGAGTGAGTCGTTTTGGTTTGGAATTAGGGCTTTTGTAGAGTTGATAACCTGTCCATACTACATTAAGAACGGCTTTCTGAACAAGGTAAGCTTTTTTTGTGCTATGCAAACATTAGGAAATTAGCTTATTCTAAAATGTATGAGCTTTTATTCCCAACACCCAGTATGCAGATTTATTGTTTGAGCATGGAGAAACTGTCAGCGGACTGCCCTTGGTTTTGGTGGAGCAACTGGTGAAAGCAGACTTCCCTGATGAATTATTGGAAAATGTGAACGATATCTTGATAAAAGCCGCACTTACCGGTGGTGCATTGCCAAAAAATAATAGGTACAAATAGAGCTACCAAAATAGAAACAGGACAATATGCTATATTAGGCCATATTCTCATTTTGAAATTGACTTATTTCAGAGTAACTTTTGCTATATGGGAGTACTTGAGAAGCGACAGCGAGGATGACAATGACCCGGAGAAGTAAGCAAACTACACATTTAGCATATTAAATTCAATGCATTACATGAAAACATAATACATAATCATAATAATTTATTATAGTTTTAGTTCTGATTGTAAATCCCGATTACTGGCATGTGAGAAGATTCGCTCAAACATTGAGCGTGCACTGACTAGTGAAACAAGGAAGGAAGAGGGACTAAAGTTGCTTCGCACTTGCGTTATTTCAGTATTAGAAAGGAATGAGTATGAGTCTGTACGAAGAAAGCGATATTTTCAGGGGTCCTCTACCCACAGGATCAAGCAAAGAATATGGCAATTGCTGTTGATTTTACAGCCTCATTTTGACTTTGTATGTAATTGAATATTTCACTGAACCACTTGCTTTCTTTGTAAATGTAACAAAATGTCATTTTATTTCTCAGGAAATCAGCAAGCTTGTTCTTGGAGAAGCACTAACTTCTTTATCAACGGATAGTCCCCAACCAAGCGTGCGTTATATGGGCGAATGGCTAATCATCTTGATTCTTTACCAACATCCGGAATTTCACACCCAACTCTTTGATTGTTTAGACAAAGTAAGGTTTGAAAACGCATATATCCGCTTTGATGTTTGGAAGCTTTTTTATGATGCAACTTTGAATTTGCCAATTTTAGTGCATTCAGAAAAGACTTGGATTTGGGGCCTTCTTTTCTACAATTTGCTTACAAACTTCGAAGCTTATAAAATGTCCAGTGTTTTATGATAAGGCGCTACAGTCCCTTGCAACCTTGAGTCTTAGCCAGCATTTAACTGTCAGGATATATTCTCAGGTAAATGCAAGATATTCATATTGACATATATTGCAAATGTAATAAGAATACAAAATAGTTTTTTGTCTACCCCTTCTGTTCAGATTGCCTTCCAAATGATTTATCAAAGGGCAAATGAAATGCATTTTACAATAGTCGTCCAAAGATATGCACCTGTGATATCAGCTCTCTCTCGAGCTTCCATGTATGTCTCTGGAAACTGTTCGAAACTTTTAGAAAATGTTTCTCAAGACTTTTACGTAAACGTTTTCGATAGCGTCTCCCATTATTGCCCTGAGGTAAGTAACACCTCGAGGAAAAAACAAAGATACAAAATGTGTGATTTAACGTGAAAAACGATTGACAATATTTAATTTACAGGTAATTTTCACGCTTTTACCAAGACTGTCAGGAATGATCAGAGATGAATGTATACTGGAGCCTTCAACAATTAGGAAACTAATACTGTCAACACATTCTTCTAATCCAAGCTATACAAAGGAACAAATAGAAGCATTGCAAAAAGTCTACATGGATCATGAAAAGTCGGCGTGGCACCTAAAAACTGTTGTGGCTGATGGAAGAGAATTAGGTGAAGAAATGCCTGATGAAAATTTGCTCCCTGGTGCTTCAAAACCTCAGAGTACTGAAATGAACTATCAAAAGAAAATCAATCCATGGAAGCTTCTGTCTGCTTCGGAGCAAATTGAGGAATTTGCGAATATAAATTCGAAAAAGAAGTGTGTTACTGAAGATGGGCTAGTTGTGGTTGCATCTCTACTCGACCATCTTCCTAACCTTGGTGGCTTGTGCAGAACTTGTGAAATCTTTGGAGTGCACAAGTACGTCATCAGCAGTTTGAAATTTGTAAATGACCAACATTTTCAAAGTTTGAGTGTATCAGCTCAAAATTGGGTGAATATTATGGAGGTTTGTTCTAATATTTTTATTTGAACAGCAATGCGGGAAGAACTTGAGCAAACAAATAATTTCTCATTTGAATTTACAGGTGCCTGCTCGGGATTTGGAAAGCTTTCTATTTACATATTCTGCTAAAGGATACACTATTTTGGGAGTTGAACAGGCCAATGAGTCATCGTCATTGACAGACTTTAATTTTCCAAAGAAATCTGTTCTTTTGCTTGGGTGGGTTTTAAAACATTAAAACTTTTACTTTGATTATAAACCAAGATTTATAAACTTATATAAACTATCTATAATTTTTAGCAATGAAAAACTGGGCATTCCGCCCGAACTACTTCGTTTGGTTGACAAATGCATAGAAATACCACAAGTTGGAATTATAAGATCGTTGAATGTACACGTTACTGGAGCCTTATGCATATGGCAGTATGCATCGCAAAATATTCTGTGATTGACAATGAACCATGTATAATATGCCTGAATATTTATAACATAATACAAACTTTTAAGTGAAATTTTAAAAAACCTCGTGCATTTTATTATATACAAAATTATTTTAAGGTCCGCTTATTTTTAATATAATGTGTCACTGTATAACAATAATAATGCAAATATATCTGTAACAATAACATGGCTTACAATAAAAATGCTTTTTGAAAAATCACGAAAAAGACTGCACACTTTGTCTAGAGGAACCAGAAGATTTTGAATTTGATCGACTTGCAATTTTTGAACTGTTCATACTACCTTGCTCATGTTGAGATTTTTCACTGGAATCTTGATTAGATGATGTCCTCACTGAATTTTCTTTGTATTCTTGCACAATTTCTTCTTCTGAGTATGGTACTAAAACGGGTTGCCATATTAAGAGTTCCATATCCTTACCACCCGTGGCAAAAAGTTTACCATCCGAGCTAAAGGCTGTAGCCAAAACACCGGTTCTCGGTCCGTATAGGGTGAATATTGGTCTGCCCTCGACCAAATCTAATATTTTGATCTTGGCATCCTCAGAAACTGTCACAGCAAAATCACCGTCAGGGTGAAATGCAAAACTATTCACAGGTCCTTCACTGATGTTTGTGTAACTCTGAAGTAACTTTTCCATTCTGGCATCGTAAAGCAGAAACGAGTTTGCCGTTGTAGACACCCCAACGTAATGTCCTCCGCAAGGGTTAAAGTCTGCTTTCGTTGGGGATCCTGCAACACAAGCTAAGGTATGAGTGCAGGAATTGCTCCTCAGGTCAAACACTCGAACAGTCTTGTCATCAGATGCTGAACAGAGCAGGCGGCCATCCCTTGAATAACGAACGGAGCGAACCCAGTTGGTATGGGTGGTGAAGGATGTCACAAATTCATGACTTTTAAACTTGGTGGCTTGTGTCTTTGTCCGAAAATGTTGCACAGACCACACTTTGATGCTTTTGTCATTCGAACAGGAAGCAAATTGTGTGGTGTTGACAGGATTGAAGCAGGCTGATCTAACTGCAGCACTATGAGCTTTAACGGACAGAAATTCACCCTTAATTAGTGGTACCCAAACCCTCACAGTATTGTCATCCGAAGCGGAAATCATTAAATCGCCATCTTTTGAAAGGGACACGTCATTCACCGCTCCAGTATGACCTTCAAATCTACAACAGACAATGAATTTTGTTATGAGTTTAGATTTTTTTAGAGAAGTGAAGAAGGAAGGTAATACAATCGGCAATTGCAATTACCTCAAGGCACGGGTTTCCTTCTTAAAATTCCAACTCATTATGAACTTGTCTGCTCCAGCGGAATACACCGTTTCCAAATGGGGATGGAAAGCGACGGCGTTGATGTTTCCACGATGCCCCCTGTAATGATTTATGAGACTTGGTGCGGGTTCCTTACCCCGAACGTACCGTTTAGGTACCCCCGTCGTTACGGGATGTGATTGGGGCTTCCTACCACTCATTTTTCTTCTAGTCAAAATCCGCGTGTTCTGTAAAACTTTAAAATTTAAATAAGGTCAACTGGATGCTGTCATTTGAAAAATATATAAAAATATTTTAACTTCAAAGTTCACTACCTGATTTGAATCGGTTTTTTCTGTTATAATCCAAACATAAGAATCGGGAGAAGAGTCCTCACATTTTCCAGCCGGACATCCGAATCAGGAAAGAACAAGAACTGATGTCTGTTGAAGGGATATCCAGAAAACGAACAAACGTCTCTCCAGAGTTCCGGTTTGTTATTGAAATGCTTTAAAACATACACTATCGCTATGATGCACGTTTTAGCCCTTGCACAATGCACACACGTATGATCTAGAAAATAACATGCCCAGAGAATAACGGCCCACAAGTTGGGATATTACAACGGACATACATTCAAGTTCTTTGTTTGCCTGAGCAACAGCAGACAACAACCCTCTTCACTTTCAACCCCATGTCCTAAATGGCATGAAGAAGTCCAGGGAAGAGCACAGCATTGACAGCACGCATAAGGTACATGTGTATTTACCTAACTTACATAACTTGTTACCCAAAGAAAGAGTCACTCATTCTAATACGTAGTAATGCTATGCTGCTAGCTTTAAAGACTTGTTTTAAATACTCCATGAAATTATAATTTCAAAGCAAAGATTTCTTCCATGCAAATTCTAAATTCGTTTCAAGGTACTATTAGTATGTATGAAAATTTCCAGAGGAGAGAGTGGTCGTGGTCCCTTTTTTCATGTGCCATCCACTAACTAGCTGTCTGAGAAAACTTTGCTAATATTTTGACATTCATTAATAAATTAGATTTATGGATTTATGGATTAAGCCTTGTAAACCCCACAACATAATAGTGCATGCACGTAAGTAAGTATGTTGGCCAAAAGTACGCGTATAAATTTCTCACTTCTCAACAAGTACTCGAGTGCTTTGTGGTAGCACAGACCGGCACATCTATGCGGCATGTGACAAGTCGATCGCCAAACAGAACTTTCTTGCCTGCTGGCTGGCTGGAATTGCAATTGAACTGGAACACTCTCATGTCAGCATAGTCAATAGTCAGTCGACTGGAGAAAAGTATTGCGAAAGTATTCTAGACTTCTGGATGTCTGTGATTGTAACTTTGTAACTTGATTAGACTATAAAATAAGTAATAATTTTGTATGGATTTATGTAGCGTTTCTTAAGAGGTTTGAACGAGAGGAATGTTGAATTTCCACTAAAAGAAACAACTAACACCCTTTTCTAAAATGCAATCGTAAAATAGTCAAGCTAGTCTTATAGTCAATAGTGGTTTATAGTCCCTCAATTTGGTTAGGTTTCCGTTAGAGTCAAAAGTAGAGCATTTACCGTGAAATACAGGCTATTAAGTTGAGTTCATCTTGAAGAAGTGAGTACTGTTTGTGCGAAATGAGTACTTCAAACGGACAGGCAGAGCCTTGTCAGAAGGTCTCCGATTCCAGTAAGACGTCTCCGTCTGTGATGTCATCTTCTGCTAACATTGACTGCTTAGCTGACATCATTTTCACTGTGGATTTTGCGGCTCAGAAACACAAGGATCAAAGAAGGAAGGATCCAGCCAAAACACCTTACATTAACCACCCAATTGGTAATTAATAAGTATAAATATATTTTAACAAAAATGCAAAATGTCACGATTGATTTGGTTCACAGTTTTTATATATTTTCCTTGTTGTTTTTCGTTAAGGTGTTGCCAATATTTTGATTCAAGAGGGCGGCGTTGAAGACTTGGAAGTTATCCAGGCTGCACTCTTGCATGACACTGTCGAGGATACTGATACCACGTTTGAGGAGTTGGAGGAGGCGTTTGGGAAACCGGTACGTTAAACCGAATTTAGAGTATAATAGTAGCAAATATTGGCCGTTTAAATCATAATAAATTGTAATAACTATGTAATATAGCCTATGTCTAAAATTTGTTGTCATCTCAGGTTACCTCTATTGTTCGGGAACTTACGGACAACAAGCTTCTTTCCAAGGAGGAGAGAAAGGAGATGCAGATCAAAAATGCTAGTCACAAATCCGAAAAGGCCAAGCTAGTCAGCATGGCAGACAAGATTTACAATCTTCGAGACTTGAACCGAGTTTTACCTGAGGGGTGGACTGAGAAGCGACGACAAGAATACTTTGAGTGGGCACAAAAGGTTTGCTGTCAATTCTACAGCGTCAACGAACCGCTTGCAGTATGCTTACAAACTTTGTTCACCGAATTTTTTTCCAAAAAATAATTGAGAAGGTGTACCTTAAGTCATCAATGTCCTATTCTATGCCAATGTTAATGTTGTAGTGGAAGAAGTAATAAAAATGTGATGATGTATTATACACGATAGGTTTAACGATATGTGAAAAAGGAGTTCCTTTTGTCGGACTGATCAAATTTAAAGCATCGCTAGTTTTAAGAGTACTCAGATGTACACTAGGATAGGATATCACATTTTTGTAAGAATGGGATCTGATAATTTTTGTTTTCTTACGTTTATGTACCCATATTATGTATTTTAATTCTTATGTTACGAGAAAAACTATATCAAATGATGTTGGTGAACATAATACTATAAACCAATCATGTAGGTTGAAGGTGTTTAGTTTCATGGCGTGATAAAATAGCTTTAAAAATACGTATTGTATTAAGCACTTGTGTATAAATTGCGACCATTCTATGAAAATAAAATTAATTTTTGCTGAACTAGAAAATGAGTGTGCAATGTTATAGTATTGTAATTAATGTCCATTTCCACTAACGTTGAACAATGCTGACGATTTGTCTCCACATACTACACCTCCGCCGGTGGTGCGGGATCATATTTCATATTATTCTATTCATTACAAGGGAAAAGTAACGTTTGTTACTTTCTAAAAACTGAAATTAATTAGAAATAGTGGAGAGTAGTATTTGTCAAAACTCAAGTCGGGCAGAATTCATAATGGGAGAAACAGTTGTTCCTTCAATTAAATTTTTAATTCGCTGACTTTTTAACACATATAGAGCCCATTCATTCAACTTTAAACGCAACTGTTTATGTGTTTATGCTATGCTTTTGCGATGTTGTGGTGTGGAACATTATTACAGCTCGCATTTTATATATTTCATTCATGACGATGACACGCCAGTTGGAATAGTTTGATTTCAAAATCTGATAAGTAAATGTTTCTTGTCGGATGTAAATGCTAGTGATGCGATGCAAATGAGCACCAGCATTCCAAGCGTTTGATATTTGATAATAAGGCGAACCTTTCACAGAAGTATGCTTTTGATCAAACACCAGACTGTGATTGTGAAACAAATGGCTAGAAGATTTGTTACACATGTTAGCAATTTACTATACCGAAAAGAGCATTAGTATTCCGATGAAAGCAAGACGTTTTATTTTTGGACCTTGTTTAAAAGCATGGAAACTTGTTTTTTCTTTTTCTCCGAAAAATGTAGATGCATGCAAGCCATCAAGCCACCCTCTCTCGAACGTTAATTTAGAAAGGCTACGAGCAAATCACCAACTGTAATAGCAGTTTACACGGCTTCATGGAACACATTCATTTTAACGAGCCCTATGGCAGATTAAGTAGGGTATGAAAAAGTAAACATAACACTCCCACATCTCACACAAATTTTCTGTCTGTTGCAGATACTTTTTCGAGCAGTTGGCATGTTCTCTGCAATAAAATCATTTTACAGCTTTCAACTTTTTACTTGACATTATCTTGCTTTTTGAATCTTACACAAGTTTCCTGTTTTCAATACTAAGGCCTATGTCGCAAGTAGAGTGACAAAATGTTTTCAACTAAGCTTTGCTATCCTTAGTTTTATACTCATAACAAGACTTTAAATATGAAAATGAAATTACATCGTTTGTTGAATACATGTAGAGGGAACAAATTAATTGTTGGTACTAAGTACTAAATAAGCGACAATCGGTTATATTAAAACTACATAACCACTACACCTAGAAATTATAAGTATTATATAAGGGCTTTTAGAAACCGAATATTATGGGAAATGTGATTTTGCTATTGTACACTTACGTAGTATATTCAGTATTTGTAGTAGTTCAGTAAAATGAAATTTAATGTAACAGATAATGTACATTATTAAATACAAATCATCATTCATCAGTGTTTATAGAATTGAATATTTTAGTTTCCTAAAAAAATTAACCGTCGATGTTTTAAAGGCTCGTGTATAAAATCCATGTTCATTCATATTCTAGTTTGTTATCATATTATCAAGATGTCATGTCAAAGATTTTAAAGATTCCTCAAAGGCTACGCCGCTAGTTACTGGGTTAGTGATCACTAGTACTGTCATACGCATGTACGTGATAGTCGATTGGTTGCAATGTCTAAGTCTGCTGCTTGTTTCCGCTCTCAAATTTATGATGTCTTCTGGCACAAAACACTTGTGCACATTATTGTTGAAAGTGAAATATTTTTAAAACAAAGAGTCAAGAATCTCGGGAGGGAGTTCAAGACATGATGTCATTTATATGGAACTGTTTATGGCTAGTATGTAAACATTTTAGTAGTATAGAGTCTGAGAGACAGCAGACAAACGAAAAAGTGCTATTGATAAAATGCATTCAGTTCTGTTAATAGTGATGCGTACAATATTATGTAAGAATTTAGATTTGCAAGAGTTTGTATAAAATTGGAATCCTCAATCCAAGATATTTCTCGCATTTGGTAAGGATGATATCCTTTCATATTATAGATTTGAAGGAAAAATATTCGTACGCATACAACAACTGAATTACTGAATACATTACTTTAAAGAAAGGAGACTCCCACTGTTCAAGAATCCTACGCCTTCGACTCTAATGATACAACTGATTTGCCAAAAAATACGACTTGAACCGTTTTATTCCTAAAATACTGAAATGTAGTCGTTTCCGTGTTATGTTTTTCATATTTCACGTTTGATTCTTAACGAGAGATCATCACGGTTTCCCTGAACAGATTTTTATGATGACAGTGCTTTTACGGCAGTCTAATTTTAACATTCGTCTGAAGCAGTTCAGACGGAAACACTTTGTGTCTGGAGAACTTACAAGTACAACGGAATTAATACTAAGATACTCGTATTTGTAATTGTGCTGTTTTGTTGTTGAGTTTCTTACAATGGGGGGAAACGGATGCCCCGTCGTATTAAAAACAGATAGTGCAATGGGTCGTTATTTGGCCGCGGCAAGGAGTATAGAACCAGGGGAGTTGCTCCTTCGAGATGACCCCATAATTGTGTGTCCGAATGCCCCGGCCGATACCAACTCCATTACCTGCTATGGCTGCTGTGGAGTTGCAAATGTGGCGACGAGCCTAACTTGCAGCCGTTGTGGGTGGCCACTCTGCAAAGAAGAATGCGAAAACGTAAGATAATTTTTCTATCTGCAGTTCTATCTATAATGTGTATGATAGCTACCAAATCTAAAATCATTGTTGTACATTTCTGTGCACGTGAATAAGACTCATGTTATCGTGTAGAAAAAAACTCAAATGGGGCTACTTGAGATCAAATCCTTATAAAACGCAAGTTTACAATGAATAGAAAGCTTATTATGTACGTAACCTTATTTACTTATCTACGTTTAAAAATAATGAAATAACGGATTTGTCGGTACAAAATACCTACAAAATGTCTCGTTTCGCAAAATGAGCATTGCATCATCGTCATCAAATAAATAAAAGTAAATGTAGAACGTCTGAGCCCTAATTATTTCAAGTCACCTGTCACCTTTACCCTGTGTGTATAATTTTACATGCCAAACAAGGCAACCCATAATGCTTAAAAAATTGAATGCTTAATGAATAAGTGTCAAAATGGGATTATCTGCCGTAGTTTAGTATTTGATAGAAAGTTACCCTTCCGCATTTAATTTAATGTTTTTTCTTTGCATTAAATCTAAGCAAGCCCATATATTTTAAAGCATAATTGATTAATACCATCATCATCAACACCATTCTATTTGAAAACTTTAACAAACGCCCACTGCAGTATTACTATCAATTTAAGGATCCCATAGACTTCTGTAGCAAACACCATTCTATAGTAGTTTACCATTCTGGAGTATATGAATAACTAGCTAACACATTGACAATAGTGTTCAACCTAAACTGTTGTATATTTTTTTATTCTCAATATTATCCTCCTAATGCCTTTATTTTCACAGATTCCAGACCACGCTAATTTTGAATGCAAGATATTTGCGAAAGAGCAAATCAAGCCGACGTTTCCATCTCCATATTGTTTCATTGCTCAGGCTGAGTACGTCAAAGTTTTGCGATGCCTCCTGCTCCGTGAGCTTGGAAAGGATGATCCGAAGTATTTAGAACGTTGGAACATGATGCTAAACTTTGAAGCTCATGTAGAGTTACGAAAAAGTATTCCAAAAGTCCTGTTCATGTCCAAGCTTGTCCGCAATTTTATTCATGACCTATGCAAATTAACACAGTTTGATGATTCCATAATTGACTTCATTCTTGGGACTATTGATGTCAATGCTTTTAAGAACATTACAAACCCACTTTTCCTTAACGGAAGGGATATGCAATCATCTACTCAAAAGTTAGTCCTTCCATTATCCTTTTAATAATCGGAGAGAATTTTAACCGTGCATGCAAGTTTATGAGTAGCAACGCATTATGACACATTGTTAAATGAAATTATACCACTTTTGGCTCTTACATTAAAAATATTGGATTGTTTTGTGCAGAAATGCAACATGCCTATATCCAAGGGGGAGCATGGTGGCACATGGCTGCCGAAGAAACGCACAATCTTTGACACTACCTAATGGACAGTTGGAAATGCACGCTGGAGATTTTATTGCGGATCAGGAGGTTTTGACGCATGCCTATGTGGATCTCATGCTAGGAACGCCAGAAAGACGGAAGGTGCTTAAGGAACAGTTCTATTTTGATTGCCAGTGCTCAAGATGTGCTGACCCAACCGAGCTGAGCACGTACTTTTCAGCCTTGAAATGTCAACAGTGCAAAAGTGGGTTTCTGCTAATGGACAATCCATTGGATTCTTGGCCTTATTGGAAATGTAACAATGAGCAATGTACCGAAATACAACCAACCGAATATGAATCTGAACTGATTGAGGAGGTTAGAAAGGAGGAAAAGAAAATTTTGAAGGCTAGTGCGTGTTTTAAGAACGGTGCTTTGATAGGAAAATGGATGGAGTTGCTTGAAAAATATCAAACCAGATTCCACGAGAATCACTATGTTCTGCTTCAACTTCAGGTTCATTTGGTAAAATGCTTATCTAAGGCTGGAAAGCATAGTCCGGATCTATTGGAAGATATGGAAAAAATAGTTAAAAAGTACAAACAAATGTATTGCACATTTTATCCAAACAAAGAAAACTGATGAATAAATAATATTATTCCTTTGCAACTTTTATGTAATTTCATATACCTAAGTCAAAATAATAACAGTATACTGTAACTGAATATTATAATGATCAGCTAACTATGTATTCTAATTAACAAATTTCCGTTTCCGGGAAATGAGTCATGTAAAAACGAAAGGAGTCAATAAAGATGGTTAACATAATTAAGTAGAAAAACATTTGGGCATTGTCATATTTTGCTCATATCTCGTATATATTAGTTTTCATACTTTATTGATTAAAATTACAACCTTTCTAAACAGCGGTATTCATCATTCAATATTTTTGTGTTTGGTTTTTGCGGCTTACAAAACTCAGAATATGGTCTACTCTTCAAATCTGAATATCCCATCTTACCCTTATATAGGGTGCGTAAAATATGGTAATTACTCTTGAAATTGCAAGATGCTCTCCCGTCACTCTCTGGACGTTAAATGTGTAACCTCTGGCATTTTGCACTTATTTTGGGACAAGAACCGTCAGCAATAAATTATATTGCAGATACGCGTTACTTGCAAGTTTAAGTTAATGCATTTTGTGTAAAATTACAGTTACCTACTTACAAAATGCATATAAAAAGCAGAAAACATTTAAAATTATTTATGTTTTGGTGGATAATATCACGTAATGAGATAAAAGAAGATTCTTCCCAAAGCTTAGCTTGTTAACTGACCAATAATATACGAATCCTGAATACTAAAAAAAACATGCACAATTGTCGCCAGCCAAAATCCTCTAAACTACACCATTAGCTAAATAGTTTACAATTGTTTAATTGCTTTGGCTGCTTACTTCAAATCTGATAAATTCTTTCTGTCCTGTTGTAACAAAGTATAGTGAACATTGTAGATCGTTTATTTTACAACGCTGTACGCATGTCAGCAACTTTTATTTAAAAATATTAGGCACAATCTCCCACCAATGCATGCCTTATTTATTTGTATTTGAAAGAATGATAAAAGTTGTTTCAGCAGATCAAACTAGTGGAGCGTTCATTTTATGTATGTTCTTCTGATTTATAAGAACCTTTTTGCAATCCCATCACCTTTTTTCAACTTTGTACTGATAGTGTTGATAGCGTTATTGTAATAGTTTGATAATTTGAAGTATTATTTCGCTTATTTTGGTTACGGTCATTATTGTCATAATTCATTTTAGCACTTTTTTGTTGAGAAATCTAACGGAAATATTTGGAACACGCGGAAGAGTCGCATTTACAAATTTGGGTAAAATCATGGGTTATCTTCATTTGTTACTCAACTCTATCTTTGTTGTAGGTCTTGAATTCAACTTTAACATTTTTAAAAGGAAAAATGTTTTATTGCTCGTTTGTATTTTATGTAAAATTGCGTTGTCCTCTTTGTATATTGAAGGTGCAAGAAGATATTTTTTATCATTTGGCTCATCATCACGTTTAAAACAGAATGCATGCTCATTCAGCAGAATCCCTGCAAATTTCACAGATACTTATGAAAATCACAAAGTGACTAAAACAAAATCGTTAATGATAATTACTTATGCATGTGTACGTGATAATTAGTGTTGCATTGTTTTAACAAAGATTGCATAGGTGCTTGATGTATGTTTTTACAATAAATGTGTACCCCTTGAGCATGGGCACACGGATTCCATAATATAACAAATATAACTATCTGTGAACGCATGTAAACCCGGCACGTGCTATATGTATTTTTTAATATATACGCATGTATAATATTTTTTTCAAAATCTTTGAAAACCCTTTTTTAAATAAATGAGAATGAATTTTTATTTCATTTCAATGATGAGCAATTGTGTTTTTTTGTGGGTTTACTAGCCCATAAATTTCCGGTGCCCGATAGTGACTGAATGGCGTTTTGACGTAATACAAACATTATTGTATGCAAAATTATTTAAAATGTTTGCTTAGCTCAGGAGCGGCTTTGAAAGATAGAAAAGATTATATCTATCAGTCCTGTTTGTTTCACACATCATACCTGAGATAAGATATATAAAATAATTCAAAATCTCAAACCATTTACATAATTATTATCTTTTAGGCAAGATTTTGTAATGAGAGGTGTCATATCCCCGAGCAATTTTTTATACTATCATCACATCTCCTAAATGATGACTCTCTTGTTTGTGAAGTAATATTCCAATTACACATTCTTCTACATAAGATTGTGTCAAAGAATTATTCATACAAATTTCATGAAAACAAAATCATCGGATTGGACCACTTTTGCGGTTGTAATAGAGTTTCAAGCATATCACCTGAAACCAATTTTTAATTTCATTACTACTAGCTTAATACATAAAGTACTACTTTTGCTACATAAACTCTATATTATAATAATGTGCCCTTATTATTTTACCTTTTCGGAAAAAAACAATAATATTTGCATTGTATAAATTACAAGTTCCCTAAGCGAGTGCGCCTTCAGTTGAGGTTTTATTATCATCCATATAATAAGCAGCATTTTATTGCGTCTGTTCTGGGTTTGAACTTAACGAAGTCAACAACAAACTGTCCCAATGTATTTGGAAATCAAAACAAATTGAAATAATAGCTGGGGATGGCAAAGGTTATCTTTTATGCATTTTTTCATAGAAAAGGACAAAAACTTTTCGGAGGTGTGTGCAAGCAAACTATAAGCATTAAAAATTCTATACACATTAATCATCATAAATGACCTGCTTGAGTCTAAAATGCGCATATATGCTTCTTGTATCATCAGAAAAATAATGACACGCTTATGGAAATGGTTGCATAATGTACAATTTTCCGATTACTCAGGCTATTTTTGAAAGCAATAAACATTCCAATTTATGTAGTTTACAAATTTGAAAGAAAAAGTGCATTATATATACTACTGTAATTACTGATTAAATTTAATGATTAGTTGCATCCCCCCATCTGTTGTTTAATAACTATATAGGTAGTTTAAATGACAGCCTGCAGAGACCAATGACTTGGAAATATTTCATGGAAAATTATTGCATCATTTTGTCATCAAATACGACAAATAGGCAAGTTGACAGTCTCTCCATTAATTACAATTACCGACGGCTGGTACTATTGCTTATAAATATAGTTTGCCGGAAGAATTGGATGACCCTATTATCAATCTTAAAAGGTTGACAGCCCGTGTCATATTTTCTCAAAAAAGTAAATACTTGCATTTTATTTTTCATTATTTGCCAATTCAATACAGGTGCAAAAATATAGTGATATATTTTGCAAATATTTTTGTTTCGAAATTATATTGGTACATCATATATGAGTGCAATAAAACTACCATATTATATGGCAATTATAAAGTCAGTAGAAAATATTGATTCTTTGCTGTTTGTTGACCAAAATTTCATTGATTTTGTAGAAAAAACACGCATATAAGCAAAGTTGTAAAAATTATATTATCAATTATCATCAAAAACTAGTAAAAACAGCAGTGGTAAAAGGTATATTTAGTAAAATACCAGGGGACTCACGCAACAGTCATCAAAAAAACGATTCACTGAAGTAACGAATTTATTAATATCCCTTCCACTTTTGACATGGCTTTTCATCTTGAGAGAATCTTGCTTTATTTAGCTTCAAAGGCTGATATGATTTTAACAGTACAAAAAAATTTGCTTTTTTTGCATGACAGGGATGGACATGATGAACGCTTAATAAAAAGCAGGCAACCGGTCGACGTCAATCTAATCAAGTACACCGCATGTAGTATGTCACTGACAATTTGAGTAGGAGTCAGGTCATGACAGTTTAAGATGATAATGCAGTTCTAGTTAACCATTTTTCAAGCAATGACCATCCAAGCATTTTTCAAAAATAAAAAAAGATGCTCACACAAACAAACAATAAAAATGGGTGCTCATGCCGTGCATCAGTAAAATATTTGCAAAATGCAACGAAAGGACACTAAATAAAAATTTGCATAAACTAAAAAACACAATCAACCTCATCTGCCTTTTAATTTTATGATGGGACAGCCGATCGAGTAATCGAGTCATCCTTTTGATTCATCAACAATTATTAGCATAAGTGAAGATGCGGTAAGGGTTAAGCAAGTATTCACAAAAACAATTCATTTTATGACTATACATGTTGAGTATTGGAAGATGTAACAGCAACGCAATTTAAGCGATGCAGGCGGCCGCTAATAATAAGCGTTGTAACAACAATTGCATACAATGTAACAGCAGTAGTAACAGATTGACATCACATTATATTGCCCCCAGACACTTCACACCTCTTTTATGGATCGAAGAATCTCAGAGATTCGCTGCAACCATCACAGCAATGAACACTTATCCCATTCATTGTTGTTATTCACTCTCAGTTTGTGTGTCAAAGTGCGTTTAAGGAATAAACTAGCAAAAACGCACGTAAAATAAAGGGTTAAGCTTCTTCCTGCAATAAACCCAAAAGTTTTGACGTTCACACAAGATGATGAATATGAGGGACCCTAATGTTGATTATATAATGATAATATTTATTGAGACTGTGGTTAGTTTGCTAAATTTTCCTTGTTTTCATATTGTCACAGGATAACATAACAAGTATAATATTATATTTTCGCCGGCTCTGCATTATACTTTAGCCAAATGGACACCGGTCAAATATAGGTAACGTCTTTCTCAGGGTTTATAAGCCGAAGAGAATAGGGTTCTCAGCATCAGTCAATCATCAACAGTTCTCAGAGTAGCACAAAAAAAACACTCGCATCTTTTCCAACAAAAAATTCCAAAATGAAGGCATTCATTGTAAGTAAAAAAAAAGTTTTTAAAAATGTGAACAAAGAGTTTTGTGTGTGCTTTTGTGAAACAAGCTATTTTTTCGATAGGTTTTCGCTTGCACTGTAGCTTTGGCCAATGCCGAAGGTGGATACAGTGGGGGTGGCAGTAATGGAGGTTTCTCTTTAGGAAACTTGGGAGGAGGCTTCGGGGGTAGCAATCTTGGAGGTGGCTTTGGCGGCGCCAGTTCCTTCGGTGGAGGAGAGGGAGTTGGAGGAGGGCAAGTTCACAGGTATGCAGATCACATTGATATTTTGCGCTGAAATGTCAATAACTAACAAATATTTTTGTTCATTTTAACAGACACGTCTACGTCCATGTTGCCCCAGATGAGTAAGACAAGCTTTCTGTATATTAATTAAAAATGATTAGCAAATTTTAGACCTAAATTCAACTTTTACGTTTAGACCTGAAGATTCTCAATCAAGGGTAATCCGTGTTCCAGGGGGTCAAGACAAACACGTTAATATTATCTTCGTTAAAGCGCCTTCATCGTCATCTTCTCAGCAAACTGAGGTAATTGACCTTTAAAATAGGTATTTTAATCTTTGAAATTTACTGAATAATAATTTACATTTTGTGACTCGACAGGTACTGCTTCCGGAACAACAACAATCAAAGACTCTTGTTTACGTGTTGCTTAAGAAAGGTTAATTAACGGACATTTAAATTTCGAATTTTTATGAAATCTTCAAAAATTGACTTTTCTCGACATTTATCTTTACAGGAGAAGCCAACAGCGATGTTAAGATCCGTGGACCAAGACCTAGTGCTCCCTCCAAGCCAGAAGTGATTAGATTACTATAAAAATACTCTACCGTTTGAATTTACCGTTTCAGTTTCAAATTTTTCTGTTTGTATTTTTCAGGTATATTTCATCAGATACAAGGATCAAGCTGCCGCTGCTGGTGCAGGAGCTCAAGCACTCTCTGGAGGACTTGGCGGTTTATCTGGGGGATTCGGGGGATCTTCATTCAGTTCTGGATCCTCATTTGGAACCGGAAATCGTGGTATTTCCACAGCATATGGCGCTCCCTAAACTGCTCAACCGTTTCTTTTCTCATCTTTATTTGCACTTTGAAGAGTTTGGTCATCTAGTCGACAGCTTGCTTATCTTGAAATTTTGTCTTTAAAACTCTGTCTCTCATTGTTATTTTTATATATTTTTTGTACTTTTATCTTGCACGCCTCAAACGCAAGAATCTTCATTACGCTTTACAAACTACCCTTGTTTGTTCAAGCTTATTTTCTTGAAAACATATTTTTCTATCATATAAATAAAACGAAAACATTCTTACTAAATCTGAATCTTACATGCTTATCGCAACCATTCTACAAGCCGAAAAATGAATTTCAAAGCAATTAATCTAATTACAAATACCATCATATTCCACATTATATATATAAGTTTATTAGCCATGGGTCAGTGAAATTTGAAAAATCAGTTTTCCAGATCTCTTATCATACAAGGAAGACTGAAACATAATAAGATATCATAAATGCAAACAGTGGGGTTTTGCTTAAGGAAAACTGATTGTTGAAATATTATGAGAATGAAGACTCGGAAGTACGGTTTATCATTTTAGCACAAATATGATATATTTATCATTTATTTGTTTACCATTTCATACAATATTAATCTATAGCAAAATAGATTGCTTTTTTATCGCTACTCAATATCTGTAACTAATTTATTGCTAATTTATTGACTACTAAATCACAAATCAAATCGATTATTCACCAGATAAACTATGATCACTTTCTTCAGCCAATGCTGCAATTTGTCTCCTTTTTTGATGCGCCTGAAAAGTCATCAAAAATAAATGAAAAACATGGCATATTTGATGAATAATTTGATCATTATGAAAGTGCCTTACTTCTTTAGAAATTTTGTATAAGTTTTCTGCAGCAGCAGGACCAGTTTGTTGAACAAGCGCATACAACGCACTAGATCTATCCTGGAGAAGCTGGTATGGCTCATCATACTCCTAAAATACATTAACAAATTTTACTTGTCATTTATTTAATATAATGCAGACTATTTTCTGCTTAAATAACAAAAATTAACCTTAACAGCGCCAGCATCAAGGACCAGAATTTTATCAGAATCCATTACGGTGTGAAGTCTATGTGCAACTGTTAGTACTGTGCAATGTTCAAATTTTGTCCTAATTGTCTTTTGAATTAGTGCATCAGTTCTGAAAAAATATGGCAATATTTGAACGATATTGTTTGCTAGTACTTTTAGGTTGAGTTTTAAAAACTTACTCTGGGTCAACATTCGCTGTAGCTTCATCAAGTACCAGAATTTTGTTTTTTCGAAGAATAGCCCGACCGAGACATACAAGTTGTCGTTGGCCAACTGAAAAATTGGCTCCCCCTTCAGCCACCTACAGGTTCATTATTCATCAGCATGGTAGAGGTGGTAATATTGGTTCAATCTAGTATGCTTTATTTTAAAATTGTTGTACGATATAATATATTACCTCCACTAGAAGACCAGCGGCAGTTTGCTTTACTTCATCAGCCAAGTGGACTTCCCCTAGGACGCGCCATATTTCTTCGTCACTGTAATTACTGAACGGGTCAAGATTTTTGCGAAGGCTACCAGTAAAAAGCACAGGATCCTGAGGAATTATCGAGATTTTTGAACGTAGATCATGCAACCCAATTTGAAGCACGTCCACTCCATCAATATCGATGACACCAGTTGGATCGGCAATACGAAAGAGAGCAGTGATAAGAGAGCTTTTGCCAGCTCCTGTTCGTCCAACGATTCCAATCTGGTGAGCAATGGGTGTTGTTGGAGCATATATGTATTATTGAACTAAACACGTATAAATTTAAGTAACAAGAATTGGGCAGGTGGATATACCTTCTCTTTTGATTTGAAAATGCATGAAATGTTCTTCAGAACGGGAGCATCCTCTCCATAACGAAGCTGAACATCTTTCATGTTAATTTCTCCGTTGTGCGGCCAATCCTTCGGGGGTCGTTTGTCTAAGCATCATGAAAATGTCAAGTATGTTAGATGGCTGCATAATAAGCGAAATGACGAAATACCACAAAAACATTTACCGTCAGTGGATTCCAGTGGAGGTTCCGGCTCAATCTTTGTGTATTCCAAAACTCTTTCCACGCTAACCATTTGGTTTTCTACCTCTGCGCTTTGACGAACGCCCCACTGAAACATACCTGTCAACATCATTGCACTGGAGACTGCAAGTCCAACCTGTGCACCATCTAGAATGCAAACCATCAAATTTTAATGTGAATCTGTCAATTTTTAAGCATCAAAAGGTAATTTGCAACTAAACTAACCATTCGAAAACAGCATGAAACTGTACGCAACTACTCCAATATATAGCACAGATAACCAATCAAGCCAGATGCCGAACCACCTTGTGGTAGCAATGAACAGGAACCATGAAGACGTGTGCATGTCTTGATGATCATCGAATTGCTTGCAAAATTCTTCTTCCGCCCTGAACGCACGAATTGTCGTGAGCCCATACAAGGATGTACTCAAGTGAGAAAAGACCGGACTTCGAGCTACATGGATGCAAAATTCGGTTTAAAATACAACTTAAATTACTTTTATTCTCGACTATGAATTAATTACCAACTCCCTCCAACCGCTTCACACTTCGGGCAGTTCTCAGGTAATATCGCCGGAGAAAGTAAAACAGCACAAACATTATTGCGGATGGAGCCAGTAAAATGGGATTTACCACTCCAACTATTACAAGAATCCCAGCAACATTTAGGAAGATCTGTAAATATCAATCATGAGTAAAAATTTGAAGCAGTTTGAGAAATAAGTTTTTACAAAACGAATACGAGAAAAAGCGATCTAAAGTTTTTAAAAACACACAAACAATGTACACCTTATTTTCACACACAAAAAAATCGAATGGTCGGGGGAATGCTAGACTACATACAGAAACATAATTTTTTACAAACAATTAATACTACTCCACACAGTGTTTTTGAACAATCACAAACAACACATAAAGCATTATTCGATTCACAGTATAAAAGTGCCTAAAAGTTAGTATGTTAGTAAATAATCATACACCAATCATATCGAAGAAAGTCATCGGGAGAAGATCATCCATTTGTCCGATATCTTTACTAAATCGGTTCAAAATTCTTCCTGTAAAGCATTAATGTTATTGAAATCAATTGGCATGCATTATGCTATAAAACTTTTGTTCAATTTCTTTAAATAACTGATAAAATTCAACACAGATTTTTAGTTATGCCAGCAGGATGTGCAATAGTGCAATGTAAAATATGTGTATTAAAACACTATGCGTGATTTTTCATGCATGAGGATAGCCATGCAAAAGTTTCGCACACAAAATTGCTAAAATATTGATAACACGAGAAACGACAAATTGTCAGGAACGTAATTTCTTTTGCTTACTTCCATTGTATCAAAGCAAGTTTGCGGCAATAATTCATCAATTAAACCAATGTCTTTTGCCATTCGATTCAAAAGTCTTCCTACAAGTTTAACGAGAAAAGTCTTCATTTTAAAATATGCATTTTCCTAGACTTGATACAATATTATTTGCAATATGAGGCCATGTATTGGATTCAGTGTTGATGCTCATTTTGAAGAATTTTTCTGTTTTACGTCCAAGTCATTATCATCGGCTTACCTATTGGGTTTGCTTCAAAAAACTTGATTGGTGCTCGAATGATTCCCTGGAACATCCAGTCGTGTAGATTTACGGAAGCTTTCATACAAATGTTGAAAAACAGTAATGTCCTCAGCATGGAAAACGAAAAGAGCCCAAGAATAATTCCACTGTAGATATACACTTGGATATTTGTTTCTGAATATAGGTCATAGAGTGGGTCATCCGAGCTCACTGGTATGGTGTAATTTTCTTCCTGTATTTTCGTCCTTTATAGAAAAAAATGCCAATTCTTTATCAAACCAATTCAATATCTTAAGAATATTGTTATATATTTGCTATGCACGTTTTGAAAAAAGCTTACCAAAAGTTAAGCCACCAATCAGCTCCCGTAAAAAGAATTTGAGTCAAAGCGTTGAACAAAACAAGCAGGAAGAAAGTAAAGTAGCCAGAGCCAGCCATGAAATATTTCCAGTATAAACTCCATTTCACGCCTCCACTTTTTGTGGCTTCTTCAACAACTTTTGGTCCATTTTCTTCAGTGTTTTCATTGGTCGATAAAATCTTTTGCTTACTGGGACTACCAGCAGGAGTTGCATTATCTTCGTCGTCCGAATCCACTACATCATCCAACGTATTGACGTTTCCTATATTATTATAATGAGAACCAGGTAAATGAGTGCGACTACCAGCTTATATGTACCAACTACTGATGAACATACCTTCCGGACCGGCAAAGGTAATAGAACCACTTCGGCGCTTTATTGAATTCGATGATCCTTCTGAGATGGTGCGGGATCTGTGAAAGCTGGATCTTTTAAGTGGCGAGGCAGATGTGGTCGCAGTCGCGGACGCCTCTTCCTTATCCTCTTCAGTTTGGAGAAGTTGGGCAAAATCTATTCCACTCTTAAGCAAATGGTCGTATGTGCCCTGGGCTTGCACATTGCCAGCATTCAATAAGATTATTTGTCCAACTGACTTTAAGAATTGGAGCTGGTGAGTCACGAGAATCCTAGCCTTGTTTGCCAAGATTCCACAGATGCACTTTTCAAAGAGATGTCTACCCACTTCAGCGTCTACAGCCGAGAGTGGGTCATCCAACAGGTATACATCTGCGTTTGCGTAAACGGCCCTTTTATGGAACAATTGTAATTGTATTATAAACAATTTTGGCATTATTACTTAATGCAAGATAAATATCAATGCAATGAAAGCCTTGTTCTCACCTTGCCAAAGTAATTCTGGCTTTTTGACCCCCGGATAAACTTGCTCCTCTGTCTCCAACTAAAGTTTGGTCCCCATAAGGAAATAGTTCCATGTCCCGTTTCAAAGCGCAAGCCGTTATCACTTCTTCATACCACTTGGGATCAAAATCAAGTCCGAATAAAATGTTTTGCCGAACGCTGCCTGCAAATACCCAAGGCTCCTGCGATGCATACGCTACGGTTCCTTTTACAACGACGCTTCCTGAAGTTGCTGGTAACTCCTTAAGGATAGCGTGCAGCAGAGAACCCTATAAAAATCGACAAAGGAAAGTTATCATGGAGCAAGTTCTCATAAGTTTTAGAGAACAAAAAATTCATACACTTCCAACTCAATAAAGTACATTTTTTCATACCTTCCCCGAACCCACATGACCTAAAGTTATAATAAAAAAGATTTTTGGTAAATTTACATAGTATAGCATAAAGGAGAAAACAAAAGTTACTAATTATTGCAAATACCTATAACCGCCACAAGTTCTCCTGGCTTCACCTTCAGGGAAACATTTGTCAAAGTGTTTTCTGCATATTCAGGAGACCATTTTGCTGTTAGATTATCCACGAAAATTCCAATTCCTTTGTCATTTGTTAGGTCAACCTCTACTTGCTTTTCCACATCATCATGATCGGTTTTTAATTTTGAGACATGGATTGATCCCTCTTCTTCTGGACGTTCTTCCATCATTAAATATTTCTGGTGGACAAACCATTAGTTTGTTTCAAGTCACAATCTTATCATTTTATGTTACAAAGCAGAAATACCTTAATACCTGCAATCTTTCAATAGATACAAGCGTTTCTGCAAGTTGTGAGATCCCATTGGGGAAGAACAAGGTCATTATTAAGCGTACATTGTTGTAAAGAGACAAAGTCACAAACACCTGAAAAAGCATACCCAGTGTAGGCTTACATATCTTGTAGATTTTGTTTTCCAAGTTCACTATTTCAAGTATATTATCAAGGTCCAAAATTGCTACCTTTTCTGCTGTGAGAACATGGTCAGTCACAACATACGTCATTAGAGTCAAGAATATGATCAGTTTTGAGGAAGTATAGAACAATGCCATATTGACCGCACGTAACCGGGAAGTCTTCTTAATAACTTTCACTTCATCCCTACGAGTTAAAAGAGAAGCATTTTAACAAAAAATATATTTTGTCTTGGTTGTTTTATATATTTTAACAAAAAAGATGATGATGCATCTTTTTGTATACTATTATGTTTTAGAGTTCAAGGTCTCACTTTCTCGCATCATTAACTAGGGCAGCAAATGGTTTCTCCCTGGATTTATCAACAGACAAATATTATATATGAATCAATTTTTTACATTTTAAAACAGCAAAACCAAAAGCATACAATCCAGTCTTACCATGTGTACATCTTGATAACCCTGTAATTAATGGTAGAATACATTATGTAAAAGCTAAGAGTTTGATCCATATTATATCTTAATTGAGTTACTTTACCTTATCCCTGAGACAATTTCATTCATAATACGTATCCTTTTATCTGTTCTTCCAGCGGTAGTGGTGCGCAATCCTGAGAAGAGCTTTCCACAATACCCTTCGTTCCAAATAAATGCATCAAGATCAGGATTAGCTATATTATATTATGCTATTGTGTTTCAACGTAATTGAATAAACGCTTCGACCTACCTTGAAACGGAACAAATAGTACCAACACCAGTAGACCTGCCAAACAGGCAGGACCATAGAAGCCCCAAAGAATGTACGTTACAATGGCAGTTTGGATCGGACCCACCCATAGGTAGTGCAAAAATATGGTACATTGGTCGAAACGATTGACATCTAACCAGAAAAGTCACGGGTCTTGAAGTAATGAGCGTAAATTTCTTGTTCATGTACGCTTGACACTTACCATTAGAAAGTAAATTTGTTAGCTGTCCTATATTTGTCTTCCCTAAAGCAGATTGGCTCAACCGCAAAGCCTATAAATTGGTACGCATTTTAACGTTAAATATATGCGAAGCAAAAAAGAACCTACATGTTGTGCACCTTGTTAATGTAGACACTTTTTTTTAAATTCGACTAAACTTACCTTCCGGTATACTAATGCACAACATGCAATTCGTATTTTCATTCCTACATGCTGAACTCCAAAGAAAAATGGATGATGTGTGAAAGTATAAAACCCGGAAGCAAGTACTACTGCTCCTGCAAAAATGTACCCATCGTGGTCCTTATAACGATGCGGGTAGGAAAAATACTTGATCAACTCTCCCAATAGCAGAGGTTGAGCGATTCTTTATAAACATAAATAAATTTTCATTCAACTCAGAGTTATTGACAAAAAAGTATTAAAGTTGGGTCATTTTTTCTTTATTTTTGCTCACCTTGTGATGCATTCTTCTATAAAAGCTAGCATCCCTACACCAAGGTAGTACCATCCAAATTCTCTAGTTATTGCTTTAAGTAAACTAGGTTTGGGCCCTTTTTTCTTCCCATTTGAGATCTTGCTCTTTTCCATTTCCACGTCCCATTCTTTTGCAAGTCCATCGCCTAGCTTTTTGGACTTGTCATTAGGTAGGGTTCTATATAAGTCTAAAATATCTAAATCGCGTTTGTTTCCTTTTGCGAAAAAACCATTGAGCCACCTGAAGAAATAAAGCTACATCAACAAAAATTGTATGCCTTAATATTTTCCATATCAAGTTGTAGTCAAATTAATTACCAGAAAAAGAGTTTCGATATAATGTTGGTTTTGGTGACTGGAGATTCAGGCAAATCTGATTGTGTGATCATTTTGAAGCTCGCTTCTTTTCTAAAACGCTTTCAATAATCCGACCTTCTTCTATATTACAACCAGCAAACTAGCATC